>JAZDUH010000544.1:6255000-6420000 GCA_036419115.1 Scarus forsteni
TGGGCGATATGGCAAAAATATCATCACGATTTTTTAAAAATTAAATCACAATCACGATTTTATCAAGACTCTTTTTTTTACGTTGATTTTTCTCGACTAATTTGAATGTTTGACCATTTTTTCCCTATGTTTAACATATAAAACATGTAAAACCCTAAAAGAAAAAAAAGACAATTAAAGCCAAAGAAACTTTCTGAACCTTTTTTTAATTTAAATAGTGCAGTTTTTATAAAATGTGAACTAAATGTAAACATAAAAGGTAATGAACAACAACATCAACATTATCTCTTAAAGTGCAACAATTTAAAACAAATGTTATCAAACTGCAATGTCTATAATCTGAGTGAATAATACAGCTGCTTTAAAACAGATTTTTGTTCAGACATCTTCAAGCTTTTATCTCCTTTTCTCTTTCTGCCTTGGCTTCACGCTACTTAACCAAACAGGAGATCCCACCATGCACTGTGCTTAATGTGCTACGATGGCTAGTCGGGTGCACGTCAAAGTCTCTGCGCCCACACAGACGATCTGATGATTTTTCTGCTTTATGACGATATTAAATCATTATAATCCTGTGTGCGATATGACGTTATAATCCTTAACGATTTAATATCGTCATATCGCACACTCCTACGTGTAAGCTTATATTTTTATCTAACTGAGAAATATTAATCCAAGCGCACCATGTGAAAACAGCCGAGCTCTCAGTGTTTAGTGGACAAAACCTGCCTCTGTTTAACTACATAATCAACATTTTATTAAACCTACTTCTACATTAAGAAGGGCATTCTGTTTGGTTTGGGAATTTATGTGGATGACATGAAGGCAAAACTTGATTCGAGTAATTTGTAAAATCAAGGATTTTATTATGAGGCCATATCGCCCGGCCTTAGGATGTTTCCCCAAAGTGTTTTGAGAACAGAGCAAAATCATAACCAAATATTCAAGAAAGAAATACAATCATCACAGAATAGACTGAGACAAAGACCATTTTAGATGCCTACATTTCCTCTAATTTAATCAGAAACGAACAGAAACCTCGAGATAAAGGTTTGAGTGTTTGCTCCAGGCTCTCTCCTCTTTTTGTCTCAGCTTGACTTTAACCGGCTCCTGTTCTGTTCTCTGCCTCCGGTGAACAAACCTCGTTTCGATTTAAATGTAAATAGTTTCCCTGTAAATTGGAGTTATCATTGCGGTGGCAGAACACGCTGCATGCTGGGTATTTTCATTTCGGGATCGGCTGCTGTGAGGTTTCTGTAATTTAGAAAGCAGAATGTTTGTGGAACAAATTGAAAGCTGCAGAGTTTGAGTATTGAATCAGGATCTGTGGATCTGTGCCACATGTTGTGTTTTAACTCGAATATTTCTTTCTCTGGTGTTTCAGACTCCCATTCTTCAGTTTCACTCCGGCTATCAGACGTCAGATTTGGCGCCGGTGGTCAGAAAGCTCCACGTGATGCTCTCAGCGCCTCCTGATGACAAACTCAAAGCCATCAGGAACAAATACTCCCACAAGTGAGTACAAACTAACTCATTTCTAACAATACGAAACAAACAGCTGATATCTAAACATGTTTATTTGTTCCAGGGTGTTTTTCGAAGTTGCAACCCTGCCGTTGGTCCGCCTCGACGTTTTGGAGACGGTGTTATCTCAGTGAGATCCAGAGCAGAGTGAAAATATCTCAATTTTTCCTTCAAACCTTGTATATATTTAATTATTGTGTTTTAAATATTTATAAATATAGCCGAGTCTGTCTTTTTGTATATTTGAAATGAGAGTTTTGTTCCAGTTTGTGTTGGAAAAAAGTTTTCACGTGGGCATTTTTTTTTGAATGAAAAGTTTAATTGTTTTAATGATTATGACTTATTTTTAGTTGCATTTCAGTTTTAGACGATAAAAAAAAAGAATCTGAATTCATGAGTTATGTGTAGTGGTGTGCCCCAGCTGATGTTGAGGTCTGGTTGTTCAAGTTGCAGGTAAGAAAAGCTTTTTAGTTTTTCTGTGGCGACCCCGAGTTTACCAGCTCGTATAATTCCTGCTTCCTACGTCCGGTTTTAGAGGTGTATGGCACGCACCATATGCCTGTCTAATGTAGGATTAAAAACTGTAGCTGAAGGCAAGCTCGAGAGGTTACAAACATTCACATTAACTTTGAATTATTCTCACGATAAGCCCACCAGTTTTAATGAGGTTCATGTTGTTGACTTTAGCAGATATAAAATTGTTTTCACATGTTGTACAGTGTTTATCATGTCAATATCACGATGCTTATTATCTGTACAAAAAACGACCAGATGATGCTGTGCTATTTTCTGATGGCTGAAACGCATTCTCTTAAAATAAAGATGTTTTTTTATGTGTTTTATATTAAAGACCATGTCATGTTTTGATGTATAAATGTCATTTTCAGGGTTCCAACATATCCAGGAAAACCTACACTATATTGCCATAAGTATCACCCATCCAAATAATCAGAATCAGGTGCTCCAGTCACTTCTATTGCCACAGGTGTATAAAATCATCACCTAGGCATGCAGACTGCTTTTACAAACATTTGTTAAAGAATGGGTCGCTCTCAGGAGCCCAGTGAATTCCAGTGTGGAAATGTGATAGGATGCCACTTGTGCAACAAATCCAGTCATGAAATTTCCTCACTCCTAAATATTCCACAGTCAACTGTCAGCTGGATTATAAGAACGTGAAAGTGTATGGGAACGACAGCAACTCAGCCATGAGGTGGTAGGCCACATAAACCGACGGAGCGGGGTCAGCGGATGCTGAGGCGCATTGTGTGAAGAGGTCGCCAACTTTCTGCAGCGTCAATTGCTACAGACCTCCAAACTTCATGTGGCCTTCAGATTAGCTCAAGAACAGTGCAGAGAGCTTCATGGATGGGTTTCCATGGCCAAGCAGCTGCATCCAAGCCTCACATCACCAAGTACAATGCAAAGCGTTGATGCAGTGGTGAAGCATGCCGCCACTGGACTCTAGAGCAGTGAAGACGCGTTCCCTGGAGTGAAGAATCGCTCTTCTCCATCGGGCAATCTGATGGACGGGTCTGGGTTTGGCGGTTGCCAGGAGAACAATACTTGTCGGACTGCATTGTGCCAAGTGTGAAGTTTGGTTGAGGGGGGATTATGGTGTGGGGGTGTTTTTCAGGAGCTGGGCTTGGCCCCTTAGTTCCAGTCAAAGGAACTCTGAATGCTTCAGCACATCAAGACATTTTGGACAATTTCATGCTCCAATTTGTGGGAACAGTTTGGAGCTGGCCTCTTCCTCTTCCAACATGACTGTGCACCAGAGCACAAAGCAGGTCCATGAAGACATGGATGACAGAGTCTGGTGTGGATGAACTTGACTGGCCTGCACAGAGTCCTGACCTCAACCCAATAGAACACCTTTGGGATGAATTAGAGCAGAGACTGAGAGCCAGGCCTTCTCGTCCAACATCAGTGTGTGACCTCACAAATGCTCTTCTGGAAGAATGGTCAAAAATTCCCATAAACACTCCTAAACCTTGTGGACAGCCTTCCCAGAAGAGTTGAAGCTGTTAAAGCTGCAAAGGGTGGACCAACGTCATATTGAACCCTATGGATTAGGAATGGGATGTCACTTTAATTCATATTTGAGTCAAGACAGGTGAGCAAATACTTTTGGCAATATAGTGGAGCAAATGTTTGACCTTTTTTTCACTCATGGAAAACATAAGGGGAAAAAGTAAAATGTCTTGGAAAGTGATTGATCTATATTCTAAGTGAACAAAAAACATAGGAAATTAAGTAAAATGTGCTTGGTTACTAATGCACACTAATCCTTAAAATGCAAAGGAATTAAATATAAAAACTCAAAACAATGATGTTAAAAAGAAATGAAAAAGTGTAGGCTACTTAACCAGTAAATCAACAAAATTCATTCAATAAACAAGTGGAAGTCCTGGAAAATTAGTTTTCTAAGCATCGAGTAAAGCCACAAGAGGTCAGTAAAGCACCATGTTTCCTTGTGTCAAATCTCAGGAAACTGCTTTTTCTTTCAAATATTTACCACTCAGGGTGAGAAGAGTTTCTTTTCAGCTCCACATTTCTTTTGTTTGGTTGTAAGGAGCTGAATTAGATGAATGTTTATTCAATTATAGCATCTGTCACAGTCTTTTTCAGAATGTAATTAAGGGTGGTTTATATTGCTGAATAAGTTACTCAGTCTTTACCAATACTGCAGTTTGTACTTTTTATTGTTGTTTTACACTTAATTATAAGAGCAGTCATACAGCTCCTCAGTTTTTGAGCCATATTATAAATAAATCTGAAAGTATTCAACAGTTTATACACACTGAGCAGAGTAACTCTAGAGGTCTTAGTCTTTTTATCACAGCAAATTCATTCACAGATACAATCACCTTCCACCTTATTGGGTACACCCATTCAACAGCTTGTTAAAAGCTTATAAACAAATCACATGGCAGCAATTCAAAGCAATAATGCATTGTTGGAGTTCAAATTCAGAATTTTAAAAGAATTATTGATTTTTTTTAAAGTGACATGGTTGTATCAGAAATGCAGATGTTGGACTTTAATGCACCATCATCTCTAAGGTTTAGGATCAGGATTTAAATTTGTTGTCAGAGTAACCAAAAACTGTTTTGCATCCCATCCAGAAATGCAATGTAAACACCAGATGATTGCCCAAGTCCCTCCTATCTGAGTCCCAAGCAAGTCTCAAGTCATTTGATCTGAGTCTCAAGCAAGTCCCAAGTTTTTTCTGTTGTGGGCGAGTTGAGTCGAGTCACAGGTTTAGTCAAGTCGAGTCTAGTCACAGGTTATGATGGGTCGAGTCCCTCACCATTGTTCCCCAGTCCACCCGAAAAGCACTCAAATTTTTATCTTAAAGACATAAACCTTACCTTCCCAAACATGCAACACACGTACACCCTCTTTACTGATGTTAGCTTTGCTAGCTTTATATTGACCACAGGTTGGGCTAACGGTCCTGCCAGATTGACCTATGGCAGGAACGTTAGCTACCTGGCTAACGCATGTTTCACTTACTTGGCCTCGCCTACAGGTGGCGGATAAAGGTTGATGTTGTGCCCTCTTTTTTTGCTTATCAAAGCATTGCAGGTCGTGCACTTGGCATGTCTTCATTCTCCATCTGATTGAAATTCTTTATATGCAAAGAAAATAAGTTTGGGCACAAAGGACATAGTGGTTGCCAATTTGAAACCTGTGTCCAGCACACCCTGCCCACTGATCATCACTGTAGCAGAAGTAGGTGTGTGGTAGGAACACGTGTAGTTATGTGTCGTGTGTGGGATAATAATAGGTGACGGACAAGTGTGCTGTGAATGGAGCGTCAATAAAGTAAACCTAAAAGGAAAGAGCGGCGTATATCTCCTGTCTGGCTCTTCATATAAAGCCTGAGTGGGATTTTCCGAATCATGTTGTCTGAAGTCAGGTCGAGTTTGGAGACATTTTCTTTCAAGTCGAGTCTCGAGTTTCTGCCTCCCAAATCCGAGTCGAGATGCAAGTCGTCTCACTAGTGGCTCAAGTCGCCTCAAGTCCGAGTCCCTATGACTCGAGTCCAATTGTCTGGTAAACACCGTTACATATACAGATTACATATATGTATTTACAGGAAGAAAAATAGAACAGGGACAACAGTAATGCTACTTACAGCCTGAAAACAGGATGGTCTGACAAAGAGAAAATATCCATTGAGCATGGTATGAGATGATAGAAAGGGAACTGACTCAAATAACCTCGAGTTACAAGCAAAGTACCAAATACCATTTCTGGATGAACAACATGAGGAATCGTGAAGTAGAAGAAAACCAGTTTCTTTCACAAAAACTACTCGATGGATTTTGCTGAGATTTTCAGGAGATGTAGGTAATTGCCCAATTTAGAAATGATTAGATTTTGGTGGTGTGATCCAGATAACCGCCGTTAGTAAATGATCATTTTGTTCAACAACTGTCTAACTTATAACGATATCAACATGATTCTGAGTGCTAGGTGTGGCTTTTCAGGGTCATAAATCATATTATGATGGTAACTTTATCACCCACTGTTGCTTATGAATGTAACTGCAATATCTGAGCTACCTTGGTGGAGGTTTTTGCTCTTTGAGTGTGTTATAGTTTCAGCTTGAAACTGTTGGATCTACCTGATTGCAAACAGAGTCTGGTTAGTCTAGCTGTTCAAGTCAGTTAAACGTTTTTGAAAGTGCTTTTTAATGTGAGTTTTCGAATTGCCAAAAAAGCCTAATTTTGTAGATTTTTAGTTGAGGCTTATGCCCCTTCGTAAACGAACTACTGTTTAGAAAGGAAAACAGTGGTTGACTCCAAAAGTCAGGCCTGGAGTGGATCTTGCAACGCGTGTTGAAGTCTGTAGCCTCTGAACGATAGAGCCCAACAAAATAAACTTCATTCATATTTTTCTGCTTACACAGGATAGGACACACCTGTGAGGTGAGCAGGATAACCCAGTGGGGACATACTTGACATACATTTATCTCCTGGTTTTCACAGAGGACTATAGAGGAACTGTAAAGCACTTGGAGAGCATAAACCTCTGCCAAGGTAGCTCAAATAATGCTGTTACATCTATAAGCAATGATGTTTCATGATAAAGTTGCCATCATAATATGATTCATGACCCTGAACACCCGCACCTAGCACCCAGAATCATGTTGATATCATTATTAGTTAGACTGGATCACCACCAAAATCGTATATTTTTTAAGTTGAGCTATTGCCAATATCCCCTGAAAACTTCGCCGAAATCCACTCAGTAGTTTTTGTGTAATCTTGCAAACAAACAAACATATGCCAACAAAACATAACCTCCTTGGTGGAAGTGATAACCTGACAGTCAGTGTCCAAGAGATTTTCAGATCAGAGGACTCTCTTCTGTCTTATCTGAGACAAGTTTTTCAAATGTTGGCCCTGTGTCCAAACTTTCTCTGTAAATATAACTGCTTGTGGTCGCATGGTGTCATGAGGTCTCCCCCTTAAATTCTTGAGATGACGATCAGCAGAGCAGCAGGCACAGAGCTCCTGCTCTCTGGAGATTTGTGCGGATCAATAAGTCGACCAGATGACAGCTCAGATTCTGAAATCCCTCCTCTGCCTCCTCCTTTTACAGAAAAACCTGCAGCGGCTAAGTGACAGCCAGAGAGGAGGAGGAGGTAAAGGTGTGAGAATTGATTTTATGTCCTCGGATGAAGCGGGACGGGACACAAGAGTTTTACTTTGAGCACCTTTAAGACTTTAACTTTCATGGTAACTTCTGTTTTCTGATTCACTTGTTAATCCACTCGGTTAAGATCAAACCTGCTGCCGCCTCCTCTACTTCAGTTAGTGCTTTCATACGTCTCCCAGAAAAACTTTCAACTTTTATGCTGGCACTAGATGGGATTTTCATTCAAGACCAAGAAGTCACATCATGAGTAACCACAGTGGAGGGGCAAAATTTTAGCATGTATCCACATCAAAATTGCTGATCTGTCTGTGCCATTTTCACACAAAATTCAGACATCCCTCTGGGATTCTTTGTTTTGTTTCATGTTTCACTCCATCCATCCATCCTCTCCTGTTTATACGTAGTTGGGGCATGGGGACTGGGGCAACAGCCTAAGCAGGGAAGCCCAGACTTCCCTCCCCTCACTCACTTCGTCCAGCTCCTCCCAGGGGATCCTGAGGCGTTCCCAGGCCAACTGAGAGACATAGTCCCTCTAGTGTGTCCTGGGTCTTCCCTGGGGCCACCTACCAGTGGGACCAGTGCTGATTGGGCTGTTAAGATTTCAGCTGAGTGAATTCGTTGGACAACGGATGCTGGCAAGACGGACCTGCAGGATTTCAGAATCAGGCAGGTCTGTCTGCTCTGCAAGGCTAATCTAAAGGATCATTTACATTTTTTTTAAAGGTTTTTAGGGACCTTTTTTAGGGTTGTTTTCTTCAGGGGAAAAATATTGTTGACGACAGGTTTGAAATTAAAACAAAAATTATTAGTCAACAAAATGAACACTACCCCAGCCCATGGTTTTGACATGCCCTTTTTAAATAAACACATGTAATGGGCCAGAGCTGATTCTCTGGCTCAAGGACGTGAATATAGACACTCTCACTCACATGTACACATATTATGGATCCCTCCTGAATCAATTCAGCGGCCATCCCCTCTTACAGACACTCAGATACTCTGCGTTTAAAGACTTCGGAGCCCATTCTTTCTCTGGTATTCAGTCGATCAATTAAAGTGATTGATTGGCCACACTGTCTAAGAGCGTATGCGCGTACGTGTGCTCATCCCCCCAGTTGTCTCAGAGCCACAGATCTAAATAACCGAGTCTGATTAAAGAGTGCTTCTGGAGATAATGGCCATTCATGCAGGCAGATACACATCAAAACCGTCGCTGCCAAGAGGAATATGAGCTATTGATCAGAAGAGGGCTGGGAAAGCGCCTGAACTCTGTTAGCGTTACAGATCGAGCTGGTGAGAGCTGGCAGTCCCTACTTCTCACTTTTGAGATTTCAGAGCTGGAGAATAAAAGGCCAGTTTGAGGGATTTTCCACATTTCATCCACAATCAAAAAGCCTGTCTTTCATATCCCACAGATTTCCATACATTCAGCTAAAATATGCAACAATTACGATTTCCTGCAGAGTCAGGGTTTTTTCTGGCTCTGGATAAATTTTCCTCCAGCTCACAGCATCACGGCTCGCTCCAGCAATCACAATCCATTTGTCCAAGCGCTAAATAGTTCTGATTTGTTGCCAGTGCAGACTAACTTCTGCTAAACAAGTCTGACAAACGGGTGCTTTGAAGAGCATGGGTGAGATCCAGCTGCCTTAGTCATTCAGAGTTCATTCAGTCTGACAAAAGCTCCTAGATGGTGGGATTTAAGGTGGTATTAAACCTGTAAATGTTCTGACAAATTATAGGACGTTCATTCTCTCATGGCAGATACTTTATCAGACTTGTTTTCTGGCCAATCTTTCAATTTTAAGTAATGAGCAAAAGATACAAGTTGTGAATTCCTTAATACTCCAGAAGGAACTGTTAAAGGTGCAGTGTGTAGAATTTGGCAGCATTTCGCTGAACAGATACGGTGAATATAGGATATAATGTTTCTATTTGTATGTAAAGTCGGTCAAATCACCCCCATAAAACGTTTGTTTGATTTTTATTTAGTTAGAAAAAGCTTGAAAAAATTTACATGACCGCGGGCCGCATTCATGTCGGCCGACAGAACGATCCGCCATGTTGTCTATGGGTGGACAAAAAGAGCAAAATGAGATTTTTGAATACAAGTCTGGCTGCTGGTCCTGAAATCTACCTGGATGGCATGTGGCATCTTAACTGACCTATAACCTATTAAGATAATAGTTACAAATATGAATGAAGAAACCCTCACCTTGTAAATGTTGTAAAAGATGCCCTTTTTATTTATTTTTATTTTTATTTTATTTATTTGTTTATTTAACAGGGGCCATGCAAGACAAGGACTGTCAAGCCAGAGTTAGCTACAAGCTAATTTTACATCTGTGGTCCCTGGGCAGGACACAGAAGAAAGAAAAGTTATAAACCAGATAAATTAGCATTTAAAAACAACAACATTCAATAATAGTCCATAGTTGACAGCACACTAAACATTTCATTGTTCTTGTCTGTGTTAATGGTCCTTTTGGGTCTTCGCTGGCTCTCATCGCTTCGTGATGTAATGGACAGGCTCATTCCAAAATCTGAACACTAGATGCCGCTAAAATGCAAATTCTACACAGATAGAAATCCAGACCTTGGATCCAGACCTTGGATGAGCAGAAGAAGATGGGTGGATGAATTCACTGACACTAAACTTAGTCTCCAAATGGGACACATTTGATTTTTCAGATGTACAAAACATCAAGAATGCCAAAAGGGTATGCACTGACGCCCTACTCAAAGGCAGAAAACAATAAAAAAATTATTCAGTGCTTTAATTCACCTGAAAAACGGTTGTGTTTTAGTAATTTTCAGAAGACCTAATTATTATTTTTGATTATGTTCTTTATAAAACAACCTAGATGTCCTGTGGTGACTCTTGAATCTATATCTGTATGGTGTATTGTTTATCTTAACCCTTTAACTTCCAAACCAAGAAATACATATTCAGCAAATTATTTTGTTGGTAAAATTGTGTTCCTGCCTCTTCATTTAGCAACATTTCAGCTTTCATGTTTCAGATTACCCAATCTGTTTTTTTCATAAGAAAATATCATAGGAAGCAATATTTAGATGCTGTATGTAGTGGCTGACCCAGTTCTCTAAGGAATCACTAATACATTTTTTTTATGCCAAATTTATTCCTTTCAACTAAATTATGATTGCTGTAGGATCTGAATATCTTTGAAAACCTTTTTAACTTACTCCAATGTATGTTTTTACTGTTAGATTTCCGAGCAGCTATGCAGCAACAGTTCACTTCTGATTTATTTTGGATTTCAAGCAATTATATTCATGTACAGCGGCACCACAATTGGATATACAGATATGGGCTTTGAGGTTTACAGTGGTATGGCAGCAAAAAGTCAACCATATGGTTACAATGCCAGTCTAGGGTTAAGTGAGATCGATGTACCCAGGGGTGTCTTAGCTTTTCAGAATCTGTTAACTGTTGTTTAGTCCAGTTTATTACCTCCACCAAGGAGGTTATGTTTTGTCTGGCCTATGTTTGTCTGTCTGTTTATTGTTTGTTGGTTAGCTAAAACTATGGATTTTGCTCAGATTTTCAGAGATGTTGGTAATGGCTAAACTTAAAAATGATTAGATTTTGATGGTGGTCTAGATAACAGCCATTACCTAACGATCATTTCTGCTCAGTAACTGTCTAACTAATAACAATGTAACCATGATTCTGAGTGCTAGGTGTGGGTTTTCAGAGTCAAGGAATCATACTATGATGGTAACTGTATCATGAAACTATTTCTCATAGATGTAACAGAAATATGTGAGGCTCCTTGGTGGAGGTTTTAGCTCTCTGGGTGCTTTTTAGTTCAGTATTCCATGTCTTCATTTTGTCTCAGGGTGTTTTTCTGCCCAGCTCTGCATCAAAGATCTCCTCTTTTTCTTTCTCTCCTGATTTGTTTCAGCCTCTCTTCCTATTTTGGTATCTCTCCACTTCTTGGACTGAGCTGCAGGGCAACAAAACAAAAGCTCGACATTAGTAATGGCCTCTCATTGTGAAAATGTGTTCTCAGTGTGTATCCTGGTGTGTTTCCTGTTGCTTACTGATATACACGAGGTCTGCCCGTGCTTGTCTGCTTGTGTTACGCGCGTCTGGCTAATTGTCTTGGCCTCCCCGCGTCGCCATTAGCATTCCCCAGCTGGACGGGCACGAAAGGCCAATCTCATCCCGTCTGCGAAAAGAGGGATTGAGAGAAGACAGAGAGCGCGAGGAGGCGAGAAATCAGATGAGCCAAAACAATAGAGCCTCTTGGATTTGGTTGTTGCAGCCCCCAGTGATTTTGTTTGTGTGTGAGAGCGAGCCAAACATTTGAGGAGTGTAAAAAGCAGCATGAATATGGATGCAGCGGCCGGGGCCAGCAGAGTCGGCAGCTGCATCTTTAGAAACAGCACTGTGTGAGTGTGTTAAGGCAGGAGAAATAGTAAAGACATCTTATTTTCTGACCTTTATTGCCTTGTGGCTGAAAATAAAAAAGCAAAACAAAAGTATGCCTGTATTCGCTGTGCTTTTATGAAGATGATTGGTGATTAGCATGCTAAAAAAGTTTGTCCTTCTGGCTCCATACCAGAGGGACAAACTTTTTTTCAATTTGAAGGTTACATAAGGGGATATATAGTGCTCAGCAAATTTCTGAAACCACCGCTCAGTGCAAGGTTTATACCACAGCACAGCTGCCCTTTATGTTTCTATAATGGTTAATTCACCAGGATGTGTAAGCTTTCTTAACAGAAATGATATTTTAATGCCAAAATATAACTATTGTTTGTATTATTCAGGCAATAAATTTCAAATGAACTATCTAGCATAAAATCTTTGGAGATTCTTGGCATTTCTAATTCAAGAGATGTGCAAGACAAAAAGGTGTGGGAGTTTGTCTATGCAAAAAAACATGAAAAAAGTAATTCACATTATTTTTTCTTGATTACAATGTCAATAGTTATATTTTCTCATTTTAATGTTTTGTAAGTATATAAACTAAAATCCAGTAAGCAAAACATAGTTTAAAGAGCCCAGTGTAAATAAAGCAGTATATTCAACAGTAGCATATTGCTTATGACAGTAATAATACATCAGAGCTACTGTATGCCAACAGTTTGCTAACATAAAATTTTGAGCCGAATGTTTCTTTTATGAGAAAAATACAAAAAAGCACTTTTGGGATGTGGCAAAATGGGAGATATGGGTCACTGACCTGCAACTTACAAAACTGCAGGAACTCCATGATACTTTCATGTCAGTATGAACCAAAATTTCCTTGTTGAATCAATGTCATGAAGAATTAAGGCAGCAAAATGGAAAAAAAGGGTCAAATCCAGTTCTTATAAAGTGTACCTAATAAAATGGCCGGTGAGCGTATAAGTTTGGTCCAAGCAAAGGTTCCTGTTGATGAAGCTTTGGCCCATTCAGTGCACATACAACTCAGTGACTATGTCTTCAAAAACAAAGTATTTACTGAATTTCCTCTTTTTATCAGTTAATGTGTATTTTATCTTCAGTTAGAGCATGGACATGGCTTCTAGAAATGTACTGTCTCTAATTGGGCGAATCAAGTGTCAATCATGTAAAGGACCCTTTTCATTGGCTGTTGGTTGGAAGGCTTTTCTTTTAGCTTTTCTTTGCGGTTGACTGCAAGGTGAAGTCATTTTGCCTTTTAGCTGAAGACCAATACAACTGAAACTCAGCCATGACAGGTAAGGCGTCAGTATTACCAGGGTGAGAGTTATTATTTTATGCGTCTTTCTCTAAAAACAGTCCAGAAAACGTGTAAACATGACTACTGTTAGAGCAAACCTTAGCCTAAATTAGCACGCAAGCTAATGCTAGCGCGCTAGCAGACGTTAAGGCGCGCTAACTAACAAAATGGCGTCCGTGGGTCGCAGATGAAGGTCCGTCAGACTGAAAACCTCAAATAGAGCTCATTGAACGTGGCGTATGTCTTAGGTAAGGACTTTAAAATCGAAGTAATGATAAATAGGGGTTTAAAAAGAGGGAAGAAATATTGTGAAGTAGTTAAACTTATTATAACTTTGATGTTATACCTAAAAAGCGAAAGTAGCATTATGAAATGGTGAACACACTTTAGACTTCTGACACATTTTCACCAAATTTATCACAGAAATTATTTAAAAAGATGCTGTTGCTTTGTTTATGAAGAAACCCTTAGCAGAAATACTTTGAAGTCCATTTTAGTGAGTATGGCTAAGTATGCAAAGTATAAACCATGTACTTGTAGTGCACTGGAGAGTATACTATTTTAATACTCCTTCAGACATATTTTTTTTTAATATGTTATTAGCGATCGCTGTCAGCCGGCTGCAGGAGCTCTGCAGCCACAGCTCTGGCTGTAAATAGCGGACTCCACCACGCTTATGCTAATCCAGAGCCTTATTTAGCTGTTTTTGTGTGAAAGTAACGCGCTGAAAATTCTCTAAATAGCGCGTGAATGCAGACCGATATCAGACTTTTTCGGTGGGAGTCCGTTTATTTGTGTTTTTGGTCAAGTAAAATATGGCCCCATCTGACTACAGCGGATTCAGCAGACGAGCAGATGCGAAGCATGAAGAGGGAGTTAGGTCCTAGCGCCCTGGGCTTCTTCTCCACAGAAACACTGCTGTAGAGGTAATTTCTGCCCTAACCCTTGTGATAGGACCCAACTTGTTCAATCCTGGAATATCACTTTAAGTTTACTTTCTAAGGTCATTCTTAGTTTACAAAAGTACTCAAGTATACAGCAAGTGCACATCAGGTATACTTAGTTGAACTAAAAAATACTATGATTTGCTAATTTACTAGTTAACTTGTTATAAGTTATACTTGTATGTTTGGTTGGGTTAAGACAAACTATTAATGCTGTCTGGCCTGATATGATTAAAACAAAAATGTGTTCTTAAATAGATGACACTGTGTACATTACAATATTGCTAAATTATTCTGTGCTTGGATCAAGATATACTCAGTATTTTTACTTTGCGGCAGAAAGAAGTTTTACGTATACTAAAGTTCAAGTGTAAGTTTTAGTATTAAAGTATTAGTGTAAGTCTTAGTATTAACATACTCAGACTTTTATTTATACTTTTCAGTATACGCCAAGTATACTTAACCGTACTATCCTCAAGTACATAAAATATACTATCTAAAAAGTAAACTTCAGGTATACCGCCTCAGTTTAAGCATTTATTATGTGTACTTGTAATACACTTTATTAAACTACAGTGCAGCCAAACTGTCTTAAAAGTAGTATTAAAATGATAGTTTCGTTGTTAGCTGTTCCTTATCCACATTTGATATCAATGTGCAATTACTGTATGGAATGTGTAATGTCTAATTTCCTTATTTTCTCCGTCAGAGAGAGCAGCAGATGGTAAAGTCATCCATTTTGGCAAGTTCAAGTACGAGCAGGTAAGTCTGAAAGGGTTAGTTCTGTTTTTTTTTTTTTCTTGAAGTGGGGTTGCTTGAGGCCCAAGTCACCAGTAAATATAAGTGCCAATAAAGAAACCTGGAGGCTTTTCCTGTTGGGTGAGATACTTGGGGGCAGACTGTGGCCAGGACATAGCAGGACATAGTGCCAGTGAAAGCCTAATAGGTTGAAACTACTCAAAAAAATTATGTTGGCTCCACAGCAGCCCACTACAAGATTCGTTACAGATTCTTTAACACAGGAGTTTCATTCAGGAAAAGTAAAACGCTTTAAATAGTCTTACTGTATTGTATTGTTGTGCCAACATAGTTTTTAGAGAAGTTGTCACTAATAAGTGGGTAAATTTTGAGGATTTAGGCTCAAAAGTTCCTTAGCTGGAACTAGGGTTGTCACGATACTAAAATTTTCAACTCGATACCGATACTCAGGAAATATATTCGATACTCGATACTATTTTCGATACCACAAGGATAAAAAAAAAAGAACCCAATATTTAAAAGAAACATTTTTATTAACAAAAAATGCAAATATAACCTCTACGAAGTCGTGCAAAAGTCTCATTTTCTGTATTTTCTTCCTAATGCAAAAATAATAATACAATACAAAAAATATAGCTGCATCAGAACAAAATAAATGCTCTTTGAAAAAAACAAAATTTTAGTTTTTTTCCCCTTATTTAGACTACAGTGCAAGTACAAACAAAATCTCAATAAAAAGTGCTTTGTTGTTGTAACAATCAGGATAAGTACATTCTTGAATGAAAAGGAAAACAAACAGCAGTCCTCAGAGCTGCAGTTTAGACCTATAAATGTCTGGACTGTGAACTACAATATTTAGCCTATAACAGTGCATATACTTCTGATCTTCAAGTATGATCAAATTCTGTCAACTCAGCAGTCGATGCAAAAATCAAATATTGTTTTTTATGCAGACTTACACAAACATAGTGGTGCAGTTCTATGGTTTGTGTTCAATGTGGATTTTAATGTTTCCTATAAATTGGCGGTCAGTGAAGGGACCAAATAGGATGGGCCAGCGGGTCAGAGTTCAGAGGGGAGAGTCAGTGTGTGTGTGTTTGTGAGGGGGGAGAGAGAGCATGGGAGAGAGCCGATAGCAGGAGGTGTAGAGATTACTACTCACTGTTTTGTTCGTGAATTAAAGTTGTAGTTGGCGTGGTCACAGCCCACAGTGACTGCTAAATAAAAGCAGGTATTCCCAAGCCGGAGCCACCTTTATTTACGTCCGACGGACGTCACAGTTCGAAGTTGGTAGAAGTTTTACTCGCCGCAGTAAATGGAGAACTGTAGCGACATATTTTGCACACGCTTGTTGTTTTGTCCACAGTCTTCTCACCGTTCTCTCGTCTTTTACATGGGAAGCCAAAATAGGTCCACACAACCGATTTATCTGACGAAGGCGCGGCAGCTAATTCCTCGACCTCGTCTTCCTCCATATTGTAGTGAGTGTTTAGCATGGGGGGGGGGGGGGGATTTCGTCCTTTTATTTCGAGCGTCTTTGAATTTTATTTTAACCAAAACTGGTTGATTTGGCCCTCCTGCAGCAGCATTACTCATGCTGTTTTGTTATTGAGCGCGTCACAGGGAGGGGAAGGGTGCCTGTTCTCGTGTGTGTGTGAGGAGGCAGAGAGAGGGACGGCGGCGGCGGCTCGGCATCCGAGGGGGAGAGGGGGGTAGTATCGATACTTTTGAAAGTGAGTATCGTATCCGGATACAACATTTTAGTATCGATACTTTTTTGAGTATCAATACTTTTGACAACCCTAGCTGGAACTTAGTAGTAACATGGGCCTAAAGCAACCGTACATAAAAGAAACAGAACAAACCCTTTAAAGGTGCAGTGTGTAGCGACATCTAGTGTTCAGATATTGGAATGAGCGCATGCACTTGTAAAACATCACATCTCTAAGCGACGAGAGCGGATGAAGACCAAAAAGGATCGTGAACAGGGCGTCATTTACAACAGTCACAAGGTGAGAATTTTTCATTCATATTTGTAACTATTATTTTTATAGATTATTGGTCAGTTAAGATGATGATTATAGGTTGTGTAAACTTTTGTAGACTCGTATTCAAAACTCGCGTTTCAGTCTTTTTTTCCCCAAAACCCACCCGTAGACAACATGGTGGATCGTTATGTCAGCCTCCACAGAGGGTAGACCCACGGTACATAGATATAAAAAGCTTTTTCTAACTTAATTAAAAGAAAACCAAAGTTTTATGAGGATGATTGTACACCCATTTTGACGGACTTTACATACAAATAGAAACATGATATCCTATGTTTACTGTTTATGTTTGGGGAAATGCTAACTTCTACAAATACGCCTCTAAGATTATGTGTATGCAGAACACTTGATAAATGTTTAGATGAATGCTTTATATATTAAGTTTTCTGTCCCTTGTATTTGACAAGACAATATTAAATGGAAATCAGTAAATTAAAAATAGAGGAAATGGTGTAAAAAAATGATCAACATGGGCCAACCAACACAAAAATTGTGAAAAAGTTTTATTGCTTTGCTTGAAGGTCAAGTACCTGTAAGGTTGTGAAATAATGTGTTTCTTTTAGATCTGAACTACAGGGACACTGAGCTGACATCCAACCAGCAATCAGTTCTTTAACCTGGTCTGTCCTTGGTTTCTACTCCATCTGTAAGTCAATTTGAACTCTTTCTAGATCTGCACATATTTCTTAGAGAAGTTAGTCGCATAGAATTCTGTCTGAAATGCTTACCAAACGGTCTCTTAACAAACAATTTTAGAATTTTAAGCATTTTTTATCCACCTAAAATAGAAACCCCTCCATACAAACATATTATAGACTTGTAGCATTAGACTGAAAACCAATTGAAGATGGACAGCTTTACTCAACATAACCTGTGAAAATCTCAAACAGAAAGCACTTTTTAAATTAGAAAGCAATAAATCAATTATTAATTAATTACTGTAGACAAAGGAGGTGCTATTGTCATTATGAACAAATCTGAATATGATAACGTGGTTCTCAAAGTATCAAATACGTCTTTTTACTAAAAGTGAAATTTTGACCACACAAATAATTACCTGAAAGAGCTGAAAATTTTACTTGAAAAAGGTGTTGTTATTGGTGTTATCTCACTAAAAGAATCAAAATAGTTCCCGAGTGATTTTCCTCTCAAAGCATTTCTATATACTCTACCCAAAATTCATAAAACCCCCAAAAAACCGCTTGGCAGACGCATAGTCTCAGAGATAGGAAGTCTAAAGGTGCTTACACACCGGACGCTACTTGTACTACCTTTGCGATCACTTCCCATGCAAAGCCAATGTACAGCTGCGATGGGGCGGGGCTAACCCTCCCGTGATGCGTTTGCTGCGTACAGGATGATCACTTCATTCCTCGCGCGATGTCAAAGTTAAAAAAAGTTGATATTTTCAGGTGATGTTGTGTGTGGTTGTGCGGCAACAGCCAATCAGCTGTGTGTGACGGTACCCGTGACAGACAGTTATTCATCCGGACTACAGAGGAACAATTTATGTCCGTGTGGGAAACATTAGTCAGTGAGGACATTAGTTCCACCAAGACGGACCGCGGTAAACCCACAGAGGATGCAGCAGCAGGGCATCAGCTGCAGTGTTTTGTGGTTGATAAGTGAGTAAAAAGGATACAGCTGGAATAATGTCCGCTTATGCATCCTATTATATGATATATGATATGATCGCGGTGAAACTCGAGTGGACGTCACGTCACCGAGCGATGGCCTACGCCAAGGGTGGCCAAAATGAGATGACGCGATTTTGATAGCAGAGTCGCTTGCGGTGTGAACGCAGCGTGAAAGAGAGAATTTCAATCTTTGTGGACTATCATTCGGCCTGTCATGATAACAACTTTTGCTGGATGATAATTGTCAAAAATATTATTGCCGATAAACAATATTATTGTCAATATTATTTTGTGACATAATATTTCTCATTAATATAACTAGAAAAGCACTCGGAGAGCACTCACTGGCACATTTGACGAAATGACCCAGGCGTACAAAACACTTCTACAGCTCCACCTATGATAGTGTTTAAAAGAGAAAGAAATGTAGAGATAGAGTGGTTGGAGCATGTGAACATTTAAAAAACAAACAAAATCACAATATATATTAATAATGTAATTCATATCAATAAAAAAAGACAACTCCTCTTCAAAGTTATTTTAAGTGTGGTACCTATATTAATTGCCAACACACAAAAAGCATCAATTGCATAATCGCCCAATAGATGAAAAACAGTTGAAATCAAACACTGTATAACATGTAAATAAAAAAAGCAACAACATGATAAAATGTCCTTGCGATAAAATGGGTGTTGGAGAAACATCTCGCTCACTTTGAGAGCACACAAGTGCAAGAAAGAGAAATGACAAAATGAACTCTGGCGTTTAAATGAGACAAAACGCCCCATTTCATCCCTATTTTGGATAAAAGCCTAAAAATAAATGAAAGGAAGTGACAATGTGGATTTGATGAGGAAAAAAAGAGTGACGCGTTTTGAGTTTATTAATTCAAAAAAACTTTTGTTCAGGGGGAATGAACAGGGACTTTGCAGTAAGTCATTTTGTGTGGTTAATTTTCTAAACTTGGTTTTCATATCTATAAAAAGTTTCAGGTTTATTTGATTTTCTATGCATGTTTTAAAGTCCTTTAAAGAAATAAATATGCATGTTTTTATGTTTATTTTTGCATAATCTTTGAATAGGATCTGTTTTATCTAAACTTTATTCTGCCTGATGGTGAATAATGATTTCTCTCTGATCCTTTGGTCAACAAGCAGATAAAATGGCTGCTTCTTTGATTCAAATACCATCCAGTAGTAACTGTCTGTCAGGTGTTTGACCCACTTATACCTCCTTCCGGACACTCCCCCTCCCCCTCATTGGCTCCAGACCACCCAGTTAACACACCTCTGCAGCCGTTCTATTGGCTGACACAGATGTGGCTGCACATGATTGGTCAAACCCTTAACTGTTAAATTTTTTGAATTTTTTTTCACTTTCAGACCTTCCCTGCATAAGTGATGTTTTTGAAGTGTTTCTGATGACCCCGATGAAGGCCACAAGCCAAAACATACCAGTCTTATAAAGCTGTTTCCAGAACTATTTTGGTTTTAAGAACCGCACGTCTCTGTTCCCCTCTTCTTATGCACATGTCCGTTCTCACAAGGCATCGAGGGGTAATGGTGAGGATCGTCCACACTTAAGTCTCTTGTGAAGACCTAGAGCCAGCCTCAGGATTCAGCTACACACCATCATCATAAGAAAAGCCAACAAAGTAAGTAAAAATGTTGTCTTACAAAAGTTTGGGTTAAAAGTAAATGCTAGGGCTGTACCAGATATTTTAAACCTAATTAAATTATGTTCAGGGTTCCCATGTGTCCTGGAAGACCTGGAAAATAATGACCAAAGCATATGAAAAATGGGGGAAAAAATGCCCTGGAAATTATTTATAGTCCTTTTACCTTGTTAGTGAACAAAACTTAAATATAGGAAACCCATTTTTGCCCCACCGGCAACAATTCTTGCTGAAGTGTAACACTGTCATTTTCTACTCACAACGGTAGTAATGGAACTTTTTTCACTTATGTGTTTGTAGACAACTTAGATTAAGGCTGTGGTCGAAAAGTCATTTTTGCTTAGGAAGGTTCCTAACAGAGTGAAATAAACCGGAAGTAGTTGGTGATTAGAGCTGTTCGAATAGTTTAAATGCATAGGAAAGGTGGCTCAATGCTTCCTTTATTATCTCCTTTAGCATAGGATACACCGGACCATCCTTTACGAAAGGAGAGGAGATTATTCTGTCCCACAATTCTCTGCGGCAACAGCTTTTATAAACAGCACGTATTCCGACTGCATCCGAATTCAACCGAATAATGACGAACAAATCACACAGACCATGTGAGTTCCCTCTGCTGTTCATCCTTTCTAAAGTTTACCAAAACCTGCCTTAACTTTCCAGCAGTCTGATTCTCTGAAGAGAGCAGGATATGAGACATTTGATGATGATTATGTTTTAAACATGGTTCAATATTCAAACATTATTAGACTGTGGTCTTCACAGTTTCTGCCTTTCTTTCCTTCAGTTCATTTATTTTCATGCACTGATTGGTGTTCATGTTGATAATGAGAGGACAGATTTATTGAAATCCTCACTTCCAACATCGGTTATGCAGATGTAATGTTTACCAGGTTATTATGTTCAATGTTGTCTGAAAGGAGCAACATTGTCATGATACATGATGCATGATGCGTCTTTTGTAGTCCACCTTCGGAAAATTGTAGTTTCACCGCAGCAGTAACATCCGCCGTCACATGATGACGAAACGTAGTGAAGATGTCGTCGGATTCTTTCTGTATGGCAGTTTTCCTTTCCTAAGTCCTGCTGAATTCTCCTTTCTCCTTTCCTTAACCTCATGATGTTTTCCATCAGGGTTAAGGAAAAGTAGATAGGAAAGGGCTTCGGAGGTGACTATTCAACCACAGCCATAGATTTTGGTTTATAAAAAGAAAAAGAAGAGTTTCCAAGTGGTTCCTGTCACATGACACCATCTGCTTCCTGCTCCTTCTGGTGGAAGACATGACTGGAAAGAGGCCGTTTTCATAAGTTTCTTATGCTTTCTCCCAAAACACATTTATAATAATTTCGTCATTTAAGTCTCTAGAGTAACACACCCCCAACAAATTTAACCTGGGATAGGTATTTCTATGTTCATGGGCTTATTTCTGTAATTGGCAACAAAAGTTGCCATTTTTTCTCATAATAATGACTTTATCTCATAATTATGATTTTATATCTCAAAATTTTCATTTATTTTATAATTATGACTTTATCACGTAATTGACTTTTTATCTCATAATTATGATTGTCTCATTAAAATGACTTTGTAATCTCAAAATTCTGATTTTTTTATCTCTTAACTTTTTTTATATCTCCAAATTGACAGTTTAATCTCAAAATTATGTCTTGTCTAATTATGATTTTATACTTCATAATTATGACTATTTCTTCATTAAAATGACTTTATCACATAATTATGACTGTCTCAAACTTGTGTCTTTAATCTCATAATTCTGAATGTTTCTTTTAATTATGACTATCTAGTAATTATGACCTTTTATCTCATAATTATG
The DNA here is from genome assembly GCA_036419115.1 of Scarus forsteni. Classification (NCBI taxonomy): domain Eukaryota; kingdom Metazoa; phylum Chordata; class Actinopteri; order Labriformes; family Labridae; genus Scarus; species Scarus forsteni. The sequence continues at coordinate 6,276,813 of JAZDUH010000544.1, forward strand.
ACTATCTCATAAATGTGACTTTTTTATCTACTAATTATACTCTTTAATCTCACAATTATGACATTTTATCTTATAATAATGACTTTGTTATCATCATTATGACTTTTTATCTCACAATGATGACTTTATTATCTACTAATTATTAGGCTTTACACCGATCATATCGGCTATATCGGATCGGCCGATATTTGGCATTTTTTGTAATGATCGGGATCGGGCGTCATGTCATAAATCACCGATCGATTAATGACGTCATGGTCGTGTTGAAATTTTTTAAATCTGTCTAATTTACTCCAAACTAGTTTCACAGCATCGACATGTTTATTTGTTTGTATCTGAGAGCTAATGATTCATGATTAAAAAAAACTTCATTTTCGTCTTCGTGCCTCTTCTTGTTTTGAGTACTGTCGCTATGTGACGGACAATAAAGTTTCTTTGAATCTTCAGCAACATCCGGGCAACACAAACAAAGATGTCGGAAGTGTGGAAGTTTTTCAAAGTGAGAGAAACAGACATAGCACAAGCTATCTGCAGTATATGCAACGCTACAGTACCTCGCGGGGGAACATCGGCAAAAAAATTCAACACGACAAATTTAATCAGGCACCTGGAAAAGATACATCCGGAGGAACATGTCGAGTTAAGAAACGCAGCGCGGAGAAAGAAAAAGAAAAGCAAACTCCGAAACGGATGCTAATGCAAACAACTTAAGACAGTGCTGCTCGTCCGTATAGTCGGGACAGTGAGAAGGCAAGGGGTGGCACCATAGACTGCATCCATGGGTGGCACAAGGTGGCTGCTGGAGTTCATTGTGCTGTCTGACCTGCCGTTTAATATTGTGGAGAACCCTGCATTTCAACGGCTGCTATCTTACTTTGATCCACGCTACCACCTCCCAGGGCACACGTATTGCGGTGAGACTGTTAATTTCATTGATATGCTGCAGTATGTTTGAGGCAGCATTACTGTCCTTAATTTGCAGTATTTACTTGTTAAAGGAAAGTAATTAATTACAATAAAGTAATTTAATTACTATAAGTTGTGCTTATTATTTTTGTCTTGGGTTATATTTTTGATTGTCCAGACTGAACTTAACTGAACTTGTCACTCCCTTAATGCCCTCCAGAGGTCATTGATGTTTAACCCTTGTATCTCAGTCAGATTGGGGCATGGCAAGATTGATACTCAGGAAACAGCACATAAGTATATAAGTACATAAACAAGTAGTTTAAATATTGCTCCTCACGTGATCGGATCGGTCATCGGTTATCGGTTTATTTAAACTCACTGATCGGTGATCGGCGATCGGCCCAAAAATCGTAATCGTGTAAAGCCTATTAATTATGACTTTTTATCTCATGTGTTTTTATCTCATAACTATGACTTTATCTACTAATTATGACTTTATCTACTAACTATAACCTTTAATCTCATAGTTATGACTGTTATCTACTAATTATTATGCTCTTGAATCTCATAATTATGACTTTGTCATCTACTAATTATATTTTTTATCTAATTGTGACTTTTTAATCTCATATTTGATGTTTTATCTCATAATTATGACTGTTGTCTCATATTTATGACGCTTTTTATCTCATAATTGACTTTTTATCTTGTAATTATAACCTATATTATAACTACACATCAAACTGACCCTGTGGGGTTGAAATAAAAACACTTCATAAATCCCCTTTCTACCTCCACCATAAGCTAGAATGAAAAGAAGTTTGAAAATAGCAACATCTGAAGGCACGTTTATCTTATCAAACACTAGACCTGCAAATCATCTTACTTGTTTTATATGAACGTTTACATTAGCTATGTGTCTTTCAACGGCATCCCTTCACTGTCTCCCTTTATGTTTTGCAATCAGTTTTAAGAATTTTTTGGTTGCTGTAAAGCCCTCATGGGCCTGGCCCCAAGCCACTGCTGAATGATTTTAAGAAACATCTAAATTATCTGGCAGATATTGTGGCCAATATCATGATTTTCTTCAAATCAGGCTTCAATATTCACTATGTTTACAGTAAAGACAACAGTAAGGAAATAAATGAATAAAAGCACACAACACATTATTCATCATCTAATGCTGATGATAAATATTTTTTTGTTGTTTAATGGATGCTCCAACTTCTACTCCTAAACAGAGGCTTTGTGTTGTTGACCAGTGGACCAGCACTTCTATGAAGGCAAATTTGTAAAATAGTTGACACAACAGATCCTGAGTCAGGCGGGAGTGCTGTAAGAAATTGCAGATTTGGCGATCACATGATTGCGTTGCCTGAATTGCGAAGGCTTTCTAGTTCTTTCAAAGTCGAGTTTCAAAACTAAAGATGATCGAGCTTTCTCCATGTGAGCTGCCTGGGGAGACCAGGCATGCAGAATTCACTTTTAAAAACTCACCTTTACAGACTTTGTCTTCTACCTCTATCCTCTTTCTGTGTTTCTGTCTTTTAGCATGTTTAGCTTCTGTTCAGCAGAAACAAATGTGATTTTGGTTCCTGGGTCTCTGCTTGTGGACAAACATTTCCAGATGTACTGTATGTGTGTACATATTTACAGACGTGGCAGCGTGCTCATGAGCAGTCGGCCAAAACACCTGCCGACAGGTGCAGAAGTGTCATTGAGAATTACAGGAATCGCCTCAAAAGGTTGTGCAACAAAACATAGAGTTAAAGGTACTATCGTTTTTGAACAGACCAGTTTGGTTTTAAAATAATTCTGTTGAACAACAATTCAAGAGCAATGTCTGATTTTCATTAGTTGATTTTCAGTAAGTTTTTATTATTACTTTTGTCAGTTTTAAGTTATTTCAGTGACCACGTGGGTTTTTTTCTTTCTTTAATGGACGAGTACCTACAATTTTTGCCATGTCTGTTTTATATATATTTGTATAAAATGCATTTATATGTGCATCTATAAATAATAGGGCTTGGACGATTCATTTTTCTCCCCATTTGATTTTTTACGATTTTTTAGGTGCCGATTTGATTGAAATTGTGATTCTATGATATTCACGATTTTTTGCAATCTTTAGTTAGCTTTTTTAACACCCGTGAAAAATATGAACAATGATGATGCCTAGAGACTATATCATGGAAAATAACCATCACATGTGAGTTCGTTTTTAGGGTTTATTCAGCATTATATTTTAACCAGCTGTTTATCCTCTCTCTGCAAAATTTAAAAGCAGTGATAATCAGTATAGAAAACATCTGAAACCCTTCTAACAAAATAAGATAGGATGATGGAAGAGAAGGACGAAGAAAAACATGTCGCCCTCTGCTGGACAAAAGTGGTAACTTCTTTCTGGTCTGGCTCATTAACACAGACTAAAATGAAGCATTTAGATTTGGAAAAAAAATCGATTTTATTAAAAAAAAAAAAAAGATTTAAAAATTGTCAAACCAAAAATCCCGATACTTATGTGAATCGATTTTTTTCTCCCACCACTAATAAATAAAAAGCACAGTTCAGCCTGCTTTGTTGAGAAGTATCTTGAGATAACGCTTGTTATGAACTGGTGTTGTACAAATAATGATTTATTTATTAACTGAGGTTATTTCAGGTAAGGTGCTGTATAAGGACGAAAAATTAAATCTTTTTAGGCTTGACTTTTAACCCTGGACTGTTCGAGCTGAAAACAGCCACTTTGAGTAAAATTTTCTCAGTTATTTGAACATAACTTTTCTTGTATCGCAGAAAACTGAATGAATTTTGGGCAGGAAGCTTATTTTTACAAACATTTTGGAAATGTATGTAAAACAAGTGACAAATTTACTGTACACTAGTACTGTTATAGCTGTTTTCAGCCACAATACTTTTCACTGCTCTATAAAAATATCAAATCAAATTTTTTCTTTACTTTTTTGCTTATATCTTCATTCACTTCTGTTCTTCTCAAAATGGCCAAGGATTGGAAAATAAATAAAACATTTAACCTCTTAATGGCCTTTCAAAGAAATATGGGATGGATTACGGGAAGTGTACAGCATCAAATGACCTATTTTTCAATGTAAAACCTGATCAGAGACAGCAGATTTTTTACGTGGCATCATAGTCTTAGATATGTCAAAGATTAGTAGCATCATTGATTTTAAAATGTTTCATTTTTTGTAGCATTGTTTTTTTTTTTTTTCTTTTAAGTTTTTCAGGTACTGTTCTGGCTGTTTTAAGCCACTTACTTTTAACTGCTCTAAAAACCCATCCAATCAGTATTTTTTCTACACTTTTTCTGCTCAAATCTCTCAATTTACTTCTGTCCTTCTCAAAATTGCCAAGCATTGGAAAATAAATAAAACATTTAACCTCTTAATGGCCATTTAAAGAAATTTTGGATGGATTATGGGAAGTGTACAGCATCAAATGAATAATTTTTCAAAATAAAACCCGATCAGAGACAGAAGATTTTTTATGTGGCATCATAGTCTTAGATATGTCAAAGATTAGTAGCATCATTGATTTTTAAAAAATGTTTCATTTTTTGTAGCATCAGTTTTTTTTTTCAAAAAGTTACACAGGTACTGTTATAGCTGCTTTCAGCCACTTACTTTTAACTGCTCTAAAAACATATCAGATCAATATTTTTTCTACTTATTTTGCTTAAATCTCCTAATCCACTTCTGCCCTGCTAAAAACTACCAAGCATTGAAAAATGAATTAAAATTGTAACCCCTTAAGGGTCTGATATGTTTTTAGAGCAGTCAAAAAAGTTAGTGGCTGAAAACAGCCACAGCAGTTCCTGTGTATAGTATACTTGAACGGTCCACAAGGGTTAAGCAGCTTCCATATCTGCCATGTATCTGTGAGGAGAACCCGAATCACTCTGCAGCACTTACAAGTGTATTTTAACTGCTGATGGCAAATTGATTTAGAGGATTTATTATTTGAAACGTCTCGGCACAGATTTGAAATGTCGGTGGTCTATGCTGTTCTTTATCGCTCCCCTCATGGAACAATACTTTGGGTCTTTCCTCTGAGAAAATGCTTAACCAGGACTTTACACCAGCTCTTTTTATCCCTCTGCAGAAAATTGAACATTAATCAAGTCATCTGTTGTTGTCACTGCTCTTTATCAAGCCCGGGTACTTCCTCTCATTTCTTGCCTCCATTGTTGCTCGTCCTGAAAGGTTATTTCAGCTGTGCGGCCAAACAAATTACTTTACTGTCATTTCACTTCTCTTTGTGAGATAGTGCACCTCCCACTCGGCCTTCAACACGGGGATCTTTTTCTTCTCACACTTTTTAAAAAAGTTTCTTCTTCAAACTCGCATGATATTTTTCAATAACTCGTGTTGTATTTTTGGCTCTCTCGACTGTGTATGAAAGAATAAGACTTTACAATTTAAGCCTTATTGAGAAACTGCAGTCTTCTTTTCTTTGACACCACAGACTAAGTGATGTGTTGTTCACGGCTGACCTAATCAGAATCCTCAGATGTCTGTCTCTGACAAATTCTCAATGTGCTTTCACAGGCTGAAAATCAACCCGACATCACTTCCTACACTCATAGAAAGAGTAAAATATTTATCAAATATAGTTAATTGAAATCAAATGGGTAATAGTACAAACTCAGCGACACTTAGGCCTCAGTAAGTTTGCCGGCCTCAATAAACTGACACGCTCATGCATGTTTATTTTCCTCCCCTCTTCCTACCGAAGAGGATAAATGAGAAGATGGCTCACACTGTCCATCTTTCTTAACACCGGGGTGCGTTGGTTCTCTAGCTGATTTAGCGGATTTATAGCGGAGTGAGCATCTATCAGACATACGATCTATGGGGGGAGGAGGGGCCGCTCGTGCGCCCGCTGCCTCAGTGTGCAGTGTTTCCTCTAGGTTAGTTGCCTTGGGGTGGCGGGGGGGGAAGTGTGGTCCGTCAATAATGCTCCATAATATCATAATTGAAGAGCATTTAGATCTGAATAAATAGTGAGCACTGTGGGCACACAACTACAACATTTGCAAAAAAAATTAAAATAAACTGCATAAAGTATAAAGAGTATTTTAAAAAAACAGGAAGACTAACATTTCATGTAACCATGTAAGCTCAGCAGGTGGAGAGAAGATGAATCATAAAGTTATAGCAAGTGACTGACAATGAGGAGAAACCACATGCTGAAAGTTTCCTACACTGCTAGCTGTGCTTCCCTTCTTTGTAAGGACAGTTGGCTTAAAAATGCTGAGATTTTTGCTTGGGGAGATAGTTTGGTAAGCTTCAGGTCATCCATTAATGTTTGTTTAAATTGTTTTTTTTTATTATATTTTTTCACCGTTATGGTCGTTCCTTCATCCGCTGCCTGAGTGTGAGTGTGTGTGTATGTCTGTTAGAGCTGAAACGATTCCTCGAATATTCGCGAGTACTCGATTACAAAATATCCTCGAATTAAATTTTGTGCCTCGAAGCCTCGTTTAATATATAATTATACATATAAATATATATCTGGACTACTATACAGTGCACGGTGTTTTACACGGACGGTAATTTCCGTGGCACAACGCGCCTGTTACCTCCGCTGCTGCGCGGCTTGTACAATCATGAAGGAAGAGAAAAGAGAGGGACAGAAAGGAGAGAGTCCGCAGAAGAAACGGCAAAGAGTGTCCCAAGCGTGTGGTCAGTACAAGAAGGGACGGAAAGAAAACACAGTGCAGTGTGTCTGATGTCAAACGGAGTTAGCCTAGCATGTAGCTTAGCATGATAGCACGTCATTAGGGCTGCAACTATTACTATTACAGCATTTTAAATATGCTCATCACAGACATGCATCCTCTTTCCATGGTGGAGGACACAGGATTTAAGAACATGATCAAGGATTTCAATCCAAACTACTCAATGCCCTCCAGAACACACTTCACAAATATAATTGCAGAATTATATTACTGCTTTGTAAATCAGTATTGTCTTGGCTTTGTTTTAAGCCAGTACTGGTTTACACTTTAAAAGTTGTTAAAATAAAAACCCTTTTCTGAGGAATAAATGGCATTTGGCTGCTGATTTTGAAAGCCCGAACATGTTGCATTGTATACAATTGATTTATTTGTTTAAAAACAAAAAAGTATATTTTGTTAGAGTACTCGAGTACTCGAAGAAATAATTGACAGAGTACTCGATTCCAAAAATACTCGATAGTTGCAGCTCTAATGTCTGTATGTGTGTGTGTGTGTGTGTATGTCTGTATGCACAGAGTGTATGTGTCTTTATCATCTCCTTCGCACAACGCGCCGCTTCCAGTCATTTCAATGAGGGACAGGCGGCTGACAGCACGTGGTTTGGACCGCCGCGGTAGGAGCGGTTGCTGCCGAAGAGCACATGCACAGATTTTGCCCTGCTGCTCAGAGTCCAGCATTTTGAACTTTCTGGCTGTAGTCGCCGGGCAGCAGCAAATCATATCGAACTATTGAAGACCTGGACGTGGGAAAGCATTTCTACTGAATTGTTTTTAGGGAAGGGAGTGTCATAGTAGTATGTCAGAGTGAGCATCTTCAGAGTAGACGATCTTTGTAGTGTTAACGCTGCTAAGGGGGAGCCCGGGGATTGGCTGAGGGTTACGGAAGTGTAGACTGAGAGAGAGAACTGCTAACTGTATGACACGCTGTTTGAGTCTGTTAATAGAGAGAATTAACGATTCAGAAGTTATCGGCTCGTTCTATGACAGGGAGTGTTGTGAGACACTTTTAGGTGGCCTCTGCTCTGACGTTCGCTGAATCACCGCTACGTCTCGGCCCGCGGTGGCAGCAGCCTGTTAAAAAAAAAAAAAAGCATGTCGGGGGCACTCCGCCTGCAGAGAGACGGTTTGGTTGCCGCGCGGCTTATCGGTGATGCACAATAGGAGCGGGGTAGGAGGCGTTTGTCAGAGCGGAGAGGAAAAATGCATTTTATTAAATGTAAGCAAACCATAGCGACACAACTATGGGCAAGATAGTTATCTGCCTCAGCACCCGCGACACCCGATTTAATGCAGGACTCTGGTGTGAAGGCAGCGACATGATGCTGCAGTAGTGTATTTACAGTTTAAAAAAAAAATTGCAGGAGCGGTGGCCCGCCGCTCCTAAATGAATGTAGAGGAAACACTGGTGTGGGAATATTTTGGTTTTCAACAGAATGAACATGGTGTGAGCTCATGAACACCGACGAGGAGATATGTCGTATTTATTTAAAAGTAGTGGCGACGAAGAAGAGAAAGAAGGAGAGGTGCAGCAGAGCCTTCATCCTGAAAGTTGGCGCTTACTGAGGCGCTTGGTCTACAAAGTAAATATATATAAAGCAGAGCAAAATGGTGCACGCTAACAGACAGTGTCGTTCACTACATTGCAAAAGAAATGCAGCCCTTCAATATGGTTGAAAAGCCAGCCATGTTACAAACATTTGACAGACGGTACGGATTGACTGGGAGAAAGTACATGCCACAAACAATTCAGGAACTGTATAAACAACATTTTATTTATTTTTATTTTTGTGTGTGTTTTTTTGAGAGTTTTTTTGTTTACAGAGACAGGGTCTATGTTTTATTGTTTTTGATTAGTATAATTATTTTTATTTGCATGTTATTTTTCCTAAAAGAGAGTCCATTTCATTTTCATTGTTTTCTTTCTCTTTTTTGTTTGTTAAATTTATTGTATTGTTTGTTGATTTTATTTAAAAGATCTTGACATTCCAATTACTGTTAAACACTTTTAAGAAATTAAAGTTTCTTGCTTTTGATATGGTATACACACTTTATTATGACATGTATTATAATTACATTAATGAAAAAATGAAAAAAAATCAAAATAATATTGACAATTACATCGTTTATGGTCAATAAAATTTGTTATTGTTACAGGCCTAGTGCCCCAGGCAGATCAACAAAGTAGGTGTTATTGGTTGGTTAATAATGGTACCCTTCATTTTATAAAACAATTAAGTTCATATTGTATTGGCCATTCATGTTATTAGTTTAATTTGCACTGAATTATTGTATAACTTATATTTTTGCACAGTCTGCAACATTAAACTCTTAAAATATTCTAAGGAGAGTGAGGAGATTTTAAATGAGGCGGGGGCATCAAATTAAATCGTGAATCAAGTTTTTTTTTTTTTTAAATCAAAGATTTTTTGGGGGTTATTTTGTAAAAGAAAATCACATCAACATGCTTTTGTAAGTTTTTATTTTTATCAGGGTGATAAAATAAAGTGAATGAAGTACAATCCAATCCAATCAAACATATTCCATTTACAAAACACAAAATACATACAAAATGGATTTATAAATCAAAAACAGTAGAATTGAATCATCCATCCAAGTCTCAACAGTATTTCCCCCCAGGTGGTACTCACCCTTACATTTTACCTTTTATATTATTTAACTAAATTCTCTCACACCAGTTTCTTCAGTAGTCATAAGAAAAACAAATATTTTACCTAATAAAATACATTCACTCAAAGAAAAAAATGTGAAAAGTACTCAAAGCAGTTTTTCCTACAATTGGTCGATTTTCTTGGCAAAATTGGTATTTTCTGTTGATCCTCCTCAGGGATGTTTTACAGTTGAAAACTAGATTTTATGGTAAAAGTGCCATTTGAAGTCATTCACTGCATAGGTATTTTAGGTAGTCGTAGATATCAGTCCTATAAAGATGAACTGGTTGTAGTTGGTCTTCTAGTCATGTCAGTGATTTGAATGCATCTGTAAAAATTACATTACAGTTTGCAAAAATCCAGTACAAATCAAAGTATCCTATTAAATTTGACAGAAGTTTGTAAGAGAATACCAACAGTTTTAGGGTATCTCTAACACTAACATGGAAATTAACTCAAGTGTCTCGCTAACAGCCATATTTAACACATTTTCCCAGTTACAGTATGAGACGGAACAGCTCCAGTGTTCTTTATGATCATCATTGTGCAGGATGCTTCTGCGGCTAAAACGCATTGTGTTCAATCAAAGCTGGCAGAGTGATATCTCCCATTGCCTCCCAGATCATGATCATTTTTGCTGTCCCGCTGATTGCAGCTGTGTCCCCGTCTCTTGGCTGAATTGCACTCTGGTCAATTTTCTGCTGCTGTGGACGTAGAAATCAGAGTCTGCTGCTCCTACTGGGGTGAATTTCAGCACTGTGATTGTTGAGTGAAACTGAGATGATGATACCAGAGTGATCACGCTTCGCATGTTGGCGATGGGGAAATGACACCGTGAGAGGATAATATTTGCTCAAAATAATGACCAGCTCTTTGTGGTATGAGAGGGCATGTTCATTCATTTGCTAACTTGATCAAGAGCTTCCAGGTAATTAAACATGACAGTGATAGTTACTGTGTGAAGCTGAAAGTTTAAAAAGAACTGACTGACCTGATTTGTTGTTTTACGAAGGTACTTGAAGAAAGTCATCAAGAGTATATTGTTAATTCTTGGGCTGGGTGATAAGGCCTGATAATAAATTTATTTTATTTTTTTCACAACACTTGGTTTATGATTTTGATTGATTTTTTTCCCTCTCAAAACAACAAAAAAATCAACAATTTCTTGTGACACAAAAATGACACGAATCTACATGCATGTATGTGGGTATCCATGTACTTAAGTTTGTAAGTGCTACATATTTATGAGGATCTAGTCCTTGTATGTTGACCCACTGATTCTGCCCATCCAGCTGTTTGTCATGTTTCCAATCTCTACCTGCTGCCAAATGATATGATCACCATGTAGGCCTGTCATGATGACAAATTTTGCTGGATAATTGTCCAAAAATTTATTGGTGACCAGAGCGTAATGTTGTTGTCAACATTATTTCTAAACATTATTTTTTCATTCTTGTAATTATAATCAATGTCATAATAAAGTGAGTACACCATATCAAAAGCAATGAACTTTAATTTCTTAAGAGTTTTTAATTGTAATAGGAAGGCCAAGAGCTTTTAAATAAAATAAATTGAACAAACAGTATAATAAATAAAACAATCAGGAAAAAACAGAAAAAAAATTCAAATGAAAATGAAATGGATTTTTAGGAAAAATTGCATGTAAATAAAAAACATAACCAAAAACAATACAAAATAGACCCTGTCTCTGTAAAGAAAAAAACAACACTCCAATAAAAACATAGACAACAACAAAAACTAATAAAATGGAGTTTATATAGTTCCTGAATTGTTTGTGACATGTACTTTCTCCCAGTCAATTCGTCCTGTGTGTCAAATGTTTGTAACACTTCCTCAAATGTTGGCTTTTCAACTGTATTTAAGGGTTGCATTTCTTTTGCAATGTAGCAAATGACATTGTCTGTGAGCGTGCACCATTTTAAGCTGCTTTATTTGTATTCACTTTGCAGACCAAACGCCACAGTAAACGTTGACTGTCAAGGACGAAGTCTCGGCTGCACCTCCCCTTCTTTGTCGCCACTACTTTCAAACAAATACGACATATCGGTGTTCATGGGCCCACACCTTGTTCATTCTGCTTAAAACCCAAAATATTCCCACACTTCGGCTGTGGCATGAGGCTTGGGAACCATCACTTTCATGCAATCGTTCATATTGGTGTTTGTTTCCTTGTTCCTCCTCATGATGCTCACTTCAGCTGTCTGTATGTACGTGCGAGCAGCCCTGCCTCCCCCCCACAAAGATTGAATGACTGACAGATGGTTCACTCCGTTCATTCCGCTATAGAACCAACGCGCCCAGGTGTTGAGAAAGATGTACGGAGTGAACCATCTTCTCATCCAGCCTGTTTGGTAGAGAGAGGAGAGAAACAAACATAAATGCATGTGTCAATTTATTGAGGCTGGCAAACTTATCGAGGATGTTTTATTTATCGAGTGGTTAATTGATTTATTGATCATCGCGACAGGCCTATCACCATGTCTCCTAAGCCCCCCCTATATACATATATAGATGTTAGTGTGTGTGCACATCCCTGTAACCAAATTCACGGAAACACCCACTTATCAAATGGGTAAACAATACAGCAAAAAGAGAGTGTGAGAGTTAATAAAAGAGACAGAAAAATTCAACCCAATCTGTGGTGATTATAGATAGATATTTTAATGATCCTGAGGGAAAGTCAAAGGACTTATACATCTCTTTTTTTTAAATGTGAATTGTTATTGATATTTAAGCTGCATAATGCATATACAAAAATATGCATTATTCTTCAGCAAAGAATGCTGAGGAGAAGACCATGCTGTCATATGGTTTTTATGGTGCCAAGTTGTAATGCCTGTTTTTTATTGACCTTGTCTTTCTGTAAAAGGGTTTTCCTGATTATCCTTTGAATAAAGAATGAAAACCAAAAAAAGTTTAAAAAAACAGCCAAAGCATTTAAGAAAAAATGAAAATGCATTACAAAAATTAAACAAGGAGAAAATACACAATATATTTGTTAAAACAAAGAATAATTAGAGAATTGAAGACTTTAGAGATGGATTATTTTTTTTAAATAGCATGAATCAAGTTTGACTTTTATGTTTCCTCAACTTAAGTTTCGGCTGTGTCTGAAATTTTTTGATTATGTTGTTCAGATATACTCAGGTTTGTCTTCATCAACACTAAAAGCTGAGGCAGTTTCACAGTAAATGAACATGAAAATCTCTGATTGATGTTGAATCTGATTGAAAACGCAAATAAAGCAAAGAGAAGTGCTTGTGCAAACCCTGAAAAGGCCTGCCATCATGAAAACTGTACAGTTTCAGTTTTTATATTTTCAAACAATGCCACATCTTAAAATTGGATTAAGTCAAGAAAGATTTCGGGATATTTTGGAGCATTAATTTATTCATTTTACATTTAAACATTCGAATCAAACACTTGAACATCTCAAACGTGTGGCAGACATGATAATACTAATAATACAATAATTCAGAAAATTACATAATAAAAAATCAATTCAATAAATAAATTAAAAATAAACCTTAAAGTCCATGTAAAGCAAATTCAGCTATTTTCCTCTTAAATACTCTTAAAACACATTAAATAGGTCATAAATGTATTTCTTTAAAACATGTGAAAGCTATTCAACCATTTCAAATTTAATTGTGGAGCTAGGCTTCACAAACTCTTTTTGCAGTTCTGTGTTCAGGATTGGACGGGCAGGTCAGAAATGCAGGGCCTCGTTACATAACTGAGCCCTCATTGGCATAACCCCGCCCCTGCTGCTGCAGAGGTATAAATATATTCAGTGTACCACTTGCTCTGGGGTCTCTGATATCATCTCTGATGAACGGTTGTAGCTAGCAAGCCAGTCAGCCAGTCAGCTAACCATCATGTCTCCTCCAAGTCGCTCATGCATCTTTACTGGATACCACAGTGTGCAGGGTAAGCTCCCTAGGCCCATTTAAGTTTCTTACTGAAGAGGAAGTAAGGAAACTGTGGATCGTTTTGTCAAGAGGAGGTAATGTGGGGAGTTCAAAATCACCACCAACACCCGTCTCTGCAGTGCCCACTACCCCTGACAGTTAGAAAAACTATCACAGGGTAAAGTCTGAAATTCTGAAGAGTCCAGTCCGCCAACCCTCTCCATCCCACCGACAGTGTGCAGCCATCATGGCCACTGGCATTATGTACCCACCCACTGCTGACCCTCTCCATCCCGCCGACAGTGTGCCGCCATCACGGCCACCGGCGTTATGTACCCATCGCCGACCCTCTCCATTCCGCCAACAGCATGTGGTGATTTCTCTGCTACTGGCGTGACGTGCCTGCCAGCGAGTGGAAGTGTGTGCTTATATTATAAGTTTTGAGATTTCTGGCAAGTAAATGCCCTTTGCTGTGATTTTACATCGTGCATCCTGCCATGCTCGTGTAGCCTGATGTTAATAGATGTTATTGCATGTAATAATGACATGATTTGGCTTCATTCCCTGGGCGGAGTCCATATGAGAGCACAGTGAGTAACCACAGGTATTTCTTTATATCACCAATATAGCTATGACAAGGAAATACTTGTAGACTGTGGCTGTATATTTGTGTGTAAAATGAGCGCCATGAGCGTGTTTTTGTTCCCACGGACAGTTGCTTATATGCAGAGAGAGATGGTTATCATTTTCTGTGTGCATGCAAGCATAGATGTTTTAGTTATTAAAAACTAAAGCTGCTCCACAGCTGGTATTATCCCTAACAATGGTAAAAAAAAAAAATGGGCAGACAGAGTAATTTGGGACATTGTAGTAATAAAGTAAAGAAAAGTAACTGGATGAAGAAAGTATAAGTAAGAGGAATCATTGCTGTAAAATGTCAGCCTTTCAAAATGTTATGTTTTTCTGGATTACTGTCGGTGCTGCAGGAATCCATGCTTTTGTATATTTAAATGAATAATAATGCATCATATTCTAGAGGAACACATACAGGGCCTTTCGGTTCTGTGAGTAACACATGTCTACAAAAGTCTACTAGTGATGTCAGTTCAGTAATAATGCCTTTCCGGCTGTTAAAATGAGGGTTTTATATTACAGTGCCAGCTTCCATTGTTACTGCAGGTTATGTCCTTGTACAGCAGATGGAGGCCCCCCTCCCCTCCTGCATGTGGGTGTGGTTCAAGCGCCTCCAACTGACACGCCCCTAGCATTTTACAGCAGAGCGAAGTGCTTGTTTTTGCATGATTTTGACACCTAATTTTATGTACTTCGCAATATTTTTAATCTTTCAAATTTGGCTCAGTGATCAATGACACATGTTTCTGTAGTAGGAAAAACTTAAAACACATTTGTTTTTGGTTTACAATAAATAAATTTAAAATAAACCTTAATGTTAGATCATAAATTCATTGTGCTAAGAGTTTCAATTTAGCGCAATTAATCAAATGAATAATTAAACTGAAATAAATCATAAAAAATATAAAATATTAATGAGAAATAAAATACATTTAAAAAAGGACATAAAAGTAAGGGGTAAAACCCTGTAAATTCCAGCATACAGTACAGTCCCACAGTAAGTGCAATATTTTCAGTCAGCTCACTCGAACACACTAACCCCTTATATATCACCACTTCTTATTGGTTTTTAAACATCTTCCAAATGTTATATTTAGAATTCAGAAGGTTTCGTTCCAACAGTATAAGTCAGTATATCAAGAGCCAAACTAGTAAACCAGCAGTAAGGAGAGCAATAGAGCATTTGACCTGTAATAAGCAAAGTCAACCATTTTTCTCTCTTTAAGGACGGAGAACAGTCGTCAGGATAAATGCCTAAATCTTATTTTTAATTATTATGTCTTCTGTGGAAAATCATTTGAATTAACCGATTTAATCTGTATATTTCCCGGCCCTACTTAATTCTGTGCATTGTGAGGCAGCAGGATCATTTGTCCATTAGATTTAGTTGAAGAGAGAGCTGAGCCACAGAGGAGATCTCTCAATTTAGAGGTCACTTTGCAATCAGACCCTCCCCGATGTTCATCCACTGAGAGAATGAGATTGAAGATACTAAAGTAAACTCCAATGAGGTTTTCTCCGGGTGGCTGGTTTCACTTTTTGTGCCCGGGCGAAGAGTTCACTGATTTAAAATGACCTCTGCTGCTACTTCACAGCAAGAGTCGCAATTAGAGGTGAATAAAGCTGTCGAGAGATGGTGATTGCATGGAAGAAAGAAAGTCGGGGTATGATTGAGGCCTACATCTTGTAGCATGATACCAACAAGAAGGAAGTAACCAGGAATCTGATACTAAGGTGGCTTTCACACATGAAGTTTGGCAATAGTTTGATTTTTCATTTGGTTTGGTTTCTTTTATGCTGCACTTTGTCAGGCAGCTGATGCAGTCTTTGTTCCTGCAACCTGACCTGTTGTTGCACTATTGGTGCATTCCCTTTATGTTTCATTTTTGTTTTCATGTCTTGGCTCACAGGGCTCCAGACAAACTTTTTGCATTGGTTGCAACAGTGCACCTCAAAAATTTTTCAGGTGTACCAGCACAAAAATGAGGTGCACCCAAATTTTTCAGTGTCACCCTTAATGCCATAAGGTCACCATTTTATCACTCTCCATAACTTTCATATAATGTAAATGCTTTTTAAACAAAAATTAGATGTACACAAATACTTCTCTTTATTTGAAGCAAAATTATATATTTAACAGAAAAAAAGAGGGTTTAAAGTGCTTCCCTAAATGTAATGCACGAATTCAAACTAAAACAATTATCAAAATAAAACATTTCAGAATAAAAGTGCTTGTGCTTATCGTGCTTTATTGTATTGAATAATGAAATATCCAGATTTTAACAACCAACAACATAACATTGAACTGGATGGTCTTATTCTCTACATAATTTGAACCAAGAATAAGACTTCAGACACAAGTCAATATTTACAAAACTGAAACAAAGTAGGTCCAAATAATAATAATAAAAAAAATTTAAAAGCAATTTATGAAAACTAAAATTTTAGGGTAGAAAATTTTATCACTTTTTTTCTTTCTTTTTTTTTTCTCTTGTGTTGGCTTTTTAAAATTTACAGCTCAGCTTTATGTACAGTCGGAGTTTGTCGGTCAGTCACGTAATTTGTCCTCAGTGAACGTGAACACTCGACTCTGTGCCTGTATGACTAAGAAACTCCCTCCTTAACAGGAGAAAGGACTGAACAAATAATAGATGTTATTGTTAATGTTGCTTTGTTTTGCTTGTTATTGTTGTTAATTATCAATTATCTGACAGTCTCTATGATGAATTCGACAGAGCTTCGCTGCTTCTTCAGAGTTACCACTCTGTGTTGAAACCTGACACAACTGTCTGGGCTCATTTGCATACTAACAGCTGATTGGATGATGACTGAGAGCTGTGTGTGTGTGTGTGTGTGTGTGTACGTGCGTGCGTGCTTTCGTGCGTGTGCTGGCCCTTCTGTAAACGGAGGGACAGAGGAAGCTCAGTGTTTCCTCTACATTCATTTAGGAGCGGCGGGCCGCCGCTCCTAAATCCTACCCGCCGCTCCTGCAAGTTTTTTTTTTAAACTGTAAATACACTACTGCAGCATCATGTCGCCGCCTTCACATCAGGGTCCTGCATTAAATCGGGTGTCGCGGGTGCTGAGGCAGATAACTATCTTGCCCATAGTTGTGTCGCTATGGTTTGCTTACATTTAATAAAATGCATTTTTCCTCTCCGCTCTGACAAACGCCTCCTACCCCGCTCCTCTTGTGCAACACCGATAGGCCGCGCGGCAACCAAACCGTCTCTCTGCAGGTGGAGTCCCCCCCGACATGCTTTTTTTTTTTTTTTTAACAGGCTGCTGCCACCGCGGGCCGAGACGTAGCGGTGATTCAGCGAATGTCAGAGCAGAGGCCACCTAAAAGTGTCTCACAACACTCCCTGTCATAGAACGAGCCGATAACTTCTGAATCGTTATTTCTCTCTATTAACAGACTCAAACAGCGTGTCATACAGTTAGCAGTTCTCTCTCTCAGTCTACACTTCCGTAACCCTCAGCCAATCCCCGGGCTCCCCCTTAGCAGCGTTAACACTACAAAGATCGTCTACTCTGAAGATGCTCACTCTGACATACTACTATGACACTCCCTTCCCTAAAAACAATTCAGTAGAAATGCTTTCCCACTTCCAGTTCTTCGATAGTTCGATATGATTTGCTGCTGCCAGGCGACTACAGCCAGAAAGTTCAAAACGCTGGACTCTGAGCAGCAGGGCAAAATCTGTGCATGTGCTCTTCGGCAGCAACCGCTCCTACCGCGGCGGTCCAAACCGCGTGCTGTCAGCCGCCTGTCCCTCATTGAAATGACTGGAAGCAGCGCGTTGTGTGAAGGGGATGATAAAGACACACACACACTACACATACAGACATACACACACACTCACACTCAGGCAGCGGATAAAGGAGCGACCTTAATGGTGAAAAAATATAATAAAAAAAAAAAATTTACACAAACATTAATGGATGACCTGAAGCTTACCAAACTATCTCAGCATTTTTAAGCCAACTGTCCTTACGAAGAAGGGAAGCACAGCTAGCAGTGTAGGAAACTTTCAGCATGTAGTTTCTCCTCATTGTCAGTCACTTGCTATAACTTTATGATTCATCTTCTCTCCACCTGCTGAGCTTACATGGTTACATGAAATGTTACATTCTTCCTGTTTTTTTTTAAATACTTTTTATACTTTATGCAGTTTATTTTAATTTTTTTTGAGAATGTTGTAGTTGTGTGCCCACAGTGCTCACTATTTATTCAGATCTAAATGCTCTTTAATTATGATATTATGGAGCATTATTGACGGACCCCCCTAATTTTGGGCGCATGTGCAACCAAAATAGAGCCCTGGCTCACTCCCGAGTCATGACAAGCTGATAGACTCCTTTCTTTTGACCGTGTGCCCAATAGCAAGTAGAGATGAAGAAAGTGTGCCCACTGCTAACTAGCTTAGCTCAAAACACTCAATGTCAATGGGAGTCAGTGGGAAGTGTTGGCCTGCCTCTGCCTTCAGTCTTCAGATAAAGTCTTCAGCAACTCTTAATGGTCTCATGTGTTTGTTGGTATTTACATGTTTCTTAAATTCCTGGGGTCGATTCATAATAGTTTAAAAATTCTTGGGGCGCAGATGGCCTAGTGGTTAAGGTCGCATTTTGTTTGTTTCTCTGTTAGCAACATAATTCAAAAAGTAATGGACTGATTTCAATGAAATTTTCAAGGAATCTGGATTGGAACAAAGAACAAATGATTGGACTTTGGGAGTGATCTGGATCGCCGTCTGGATCTGCCATGACAAAACTGTTCTTTTTTCTGGCTTTTGTAGCCTTTATTATATAGGACAGCTGAAGAGTCACAGGAAAGCGGGTGAAGAGAGGGGGGATGACATGCAGCAAAAGGCTGAGGCTGGGATTTGAACCAGCAGCCGCTGCAGGGGGTTGGCAGACCCTGTACATGTGTCGGATGCTCTACCAACTGAGCTAATGTCCACCCCACAAAAATGTGATTTTTGTGAATAACTACTAAACTGAAATAGATATCATGATTAATCCAGTTGCTAACGGTATGTTTTCATGGTCAAGGAATCTAAATATTTAGATGAAATAAAGGCAGAACTAATATTTATGGTGAAAATCAAAATACTGGTGAGGACTGTGACACTCCGAGTGCTTTTCTAGTTATACATGCACACAACTGCTTTTTTTTGCTCATTTCATCATCCTTGTTGGATAAACTGAACAGTGACACTTACACTGAAGGCTGCTGTCTTTGTTGGTGCACTAAATGTTTTGCTGTTATTTATTTTACACACAAACACAAGAAATAATCTCATGATCCGTTCACACCCCCATCTTGTTCCACTGCATTGTTTTTGAGCAGCAACATGAGCGAAATGTGATAGAAATCATCTTGCTATGTTCGGAGCAGCCTTTAGGGGGCATCATTTCCATTCCAGTGAAGCTCTGCTGTACTTCAGAGGTGTGATGCAAGTTTGAGTTGAAGGTTTGAACTAAACAGCGGCGACAGAGGGATAGAGTGAAGTTAATGGAGTGGAGATTATGTCAGAATCAAATGAAGATTATTTGAAGGAGGACAGGTAATTCACAAGAATACAGAGAAGGTTATGTAGGTTATTGAGTCATTAAAGTGTAATGCATACTCAGTCTGGCCACTTCATGAGATACGCCATCTTTGTACCAGGTTGAGCTCCTTCAGAGTGAAAGGAGAAAGAAAAATAAATGAAAGGTAAAGGAAGGATAAAGAAAGATGATACCACCAAGAGAAGAATTCTACACGAGAGGTTTTTTTTATTTCACTAAATCTCCCTCAAAAATCTACTTTTACTCTTCCCTTAATCCTCCTCTCTTCACACCTTGTTGGCATTATGAAGAAAATAATTATTTTGCTCTGCAGGGGGTAAACCTCACTTCATAACTGAAGCTCAATACATCCAACTCCATCTTTAGGCAATAAACTGTGTCCTAATGTAGGGAATGCATCCTTTGAAGACCCATTACCTCACAGTGGCACTGTGAAGTCTGTCTCATTTTGATGGTTTGAATATGGCTGATAAATAAGTCCTACTTTGTCAGGTCAAGCTGGGAAATCTTGCATATCGTAATTTGTGTGACTCCATTCATATTTTTGAAGGCCTGGTCTCTCAAAAGAACTGGGACGCAGCCGTTGTCTGTTTACTTCATAGCTGTTGCTGCTTTTATTTTTTCGTTTGTCAAAAATAGTCGGTCAAAAGGCCTCCCACTAGCTTTTGTCTGCTTCTCTTCCAGTCCCAGTCAGAGAAAGCACTCACAGATGTGTGGAGTTTTGCAAGAAGGTCCTGAGTTCAGATGCACAATATTGGATTTTTACTGATATCACAATAATTCTGAACTCATTGTTCACTGCAAAAACAGATCGAGGCAAGCATATATAAATTTTCAAGTCTCAAATATCCACAAAAACCTTGAAAAAAGTCTTGTCTTAATGGCAGATTATTTCACTTATTACAAGCAACTTAGACATTTTTGTTTGATATGTCTTCAAATCAGGTCTTAATCCAGACATATAAGAAAATTGTGGATTAGTATTAGTCTAGTGAGATTTTTCTTGTCTTAATTTGGCCAAATAATCTCACCTGGATCAGAGTTTTTTCAGTACAGATATTTTTTTGTCAAGAGCAAATTGGCCCATTTCTTTTATGGTGATAGCCTTTGTATGTTAGAAACAGATTTTAAGCAAGAAAACATCTATTGTAAATTATTGTTTTGATTAATTAAAGTGGACGTTAAGTTATGAAGAGGGATATTGTTTTTGACTGATACTTGAAGCACTTGAATGACGAGTTTAAGTTGCATAATTCTATATAATTGTTGTATTCAAAACATCCACATGCACAAGCTGGGTGGCCCTATCTGACCATCTGTCGACTGAGTCATCGGCACATCCTTATTTACGAGGCTTTGCTTGGCCTGCTTCCATCATAGTCGTGCAACTATTCTTGTGAAAAGTTCTCGAAGCCTCGGCCTTCGCTCTGTGACTCAGTCTCAAAATCTACTTTTGTTCTCTGTCCCCAAAGTTCATCTTTAAAGAGTAAAAGAAGTTTCAGATTGCAGCTCCTGCAGACTGGAATCAGCTACAAAAACTCTTCAGTCTTTTTAGGTGAAGGTTAAAGGCTTTAGAGGGAGATGAATCGGGCTGTAGAAGCTTTGAAGATTTTCTGATGTCTGTAACTTTGTAAATGTGCTGCCTGTCTTGGCCATGGCACCTTGCAAATGAGATTTTTAATCTCAATGAGGCTATTCTTGTTAAATAAAGTTCAAAATAATAATAATAACAAGCGTCAGCAGGTGGATACGGGAGCAGCAGCACCAGACTTGGAGTGCGTTTGAAAAATCCTTTTTGGTAAGAAATCTCCCTGACTGAGTGAATGACCTGGAAGCATTTCAATGTCGGCCATGATTAGAGCTGTTCAGATTCTCCAAAAGTTAAGGAAAGGAAGGTCGTTGCTCCCTTTATTGTCTCCTTCAGTTTAGGAAACACTGGTGCATTGCTGCAGCAACATACGTATCAAAAAATGGCACCCGCCGAACGGTAACAAAAACTTACCAATGAGAAAGGAAGAGTTTTGTGAAACTGTGAAGATATGTATATAATGCTGTTTAAATTTTTGGCAGGTATAGAGAAAGATATATGACCAAGTCAGTGCTTTCAAAAATACAACCTTTAGTTTATGAAGTAATTTATGAAGTAAATCATGCAAATAAATAAGACAGAATAATGGGGTCTCTAATAAAGTTTATCAAAAAACAGTAACAGAAGGACCAATGAGGCATTTTGTGAAACTTCTAATAGAACAACACATTTAAACAACGTTCACAATGACATTTTAATGAAACCGAAAGAATAATGCTTCTGAAACATGTATTATTAGACTTCAGGCTTTCAGTGTCCTGTCAAAGATGTCAACATGTATGACCTCACAGCTGTGAGCAGAGAACACTCACTGACATGACCACAGGAAAACACGTCAAAGGTAAATCCTCTCATCGTGGATTATTAATGTTAACAGGTCGAGCTGACACAAAACAAAGCTGTGAGGTAAAGACGACAAAGACACTTCTCTTAGTTCATTTTCAGAACATCGTAGTTGTCATGGCTGACTTATGTCACAAGAAACCGTCATTGCATAAACATGACACCCAGTGAAAGTGCAGTTGAATTCATCTTGTGTGTACCTCTTACTATAAACTATATATTTTTTACTTATTTTTTTTTATTTTTTATTTGAGATCTTCTTTCTCATATGTCCTCTTGTGTCCTGCAGCTGCTGTAATTTTGGAATATCTCCTGTGGGACTAATAATGGAATATCTATCCGTCTGTCTTTCTTTTGGTTGTTTGTTTGTTTGTTTGTTCTGTTCTTTCTTTCATTTGTTGGTTCATTAGTTTGTTTGTTTGTTCTTTCACAGCTGTTCTCCTTTCCTTTTCTCTTATTCGCTCCTTTCCTTGACCCCTGGGACTAATAAAGGAATATCTTTGTTTGTTTGTTTCTGTCTTTCTTTGTCGTTCCGCCGCCACAGTTCTCCTTTTTTTCCCTCTTATTGCCTCCTGTCCTTGACCCTGTGATATTTTCCATCGCGGTTAAGGTAAAGTGGATAGGAAAGGACATAGGAAGGACTTTTGGAATGCGCTCCGGACATTACCTCAATGTTGGACCGTGTATTTACATTTTAGAACCAGAAAAAGTTTGGACGGCTGATGATATATCAGAATTAAAGGGAGAACCTTTCAGAGGCTAGGACTTCAACAGTAAATTGTTTGGACCCAGGTTGAGGAGGTAAATGTTGACAAGAGGAAGGCTCTAGCAGTTTGGATCCAGTGCATTTGTTTACAGAGCCAAATCACAAACGAAAAGGGCCCCTGTTGGATTTCTCAAGTGTGGCTCAACAACCACAGGCACGCTTCTTTTTTGATCAACTTTGGCGCCTGCACCATCCTTATGGCCCTTTTCCATTAGCCCTACTCTACTGTACTCGACTCTACCCGGCTCTACTCTACTCGCCTTGTGCTGCTT
Organism: Scarus forsteni; assembly: GCA_036419115.1. Lineage (NCBI taxonomy): Eukaryota > Metazoa > Chordata > Actinopteri > Labriformes > Labridae > Scarus > Scarus forsteni. The sequence continues at coordinate 6,299,759 of JAZDUH010000544.1, forward strand.
TTCCCTTAGCCCCAGTCGCCTGACCAACAGGGTGCAGTGTCACTGAGCGGCTCTGCGGTGATGTCATTTTGAGCACGACACACCATTTGTGGCTTTTTGTCACAAACCGGGTAAAAAAGGAAAGCAGAAGAAGGCTGCAGGTGGTAAGAAGAAATACTCCTTGAGAAGCACTGAAGAGTTTTGGAAGCTATACAACAGAATGAAGCCGAGGATGAGAGCAATCGAGCTGCAAAGAAAATACGTATGAGGGTAAGCTAACGGTAGCTACCGCTAGCATGCTAGGTCGTCACGCTCATGACTTAAAAATTATTACATTGTCTGACCAATCAGAAGCCGGCAGTCGGTGATGTCATCTTTTAGTATTGACTCTGCTCGCTTGGAACCAGAGCGGAGTAGGTACTAAAACTAGCTTGTTTAAGGAGGTACCAGGCAAGTGGAAACACGCTGCAAATCGAGTAGGGTCGAGTAGAGCAGGGCCAAGGCGTGCTAGTGGAAAAGGGCCATTGGTGATGAGGAAAAACCCAAATGTGAGTTCATGTTGTTGATGATGCTCTTGTTCCTCTTCCCTATCCTGCCATTGTTTTGTTTTATGGGAACAGCCGTTTCAAAACAAGAAGTCATCACAGAAGTCGACTTCACAAAAAAACATTTAGAGGACTTTTTGGAAACCAGATCTCTGTGTCCTCTCTATCAATCGCAAAGAGACTGAGGCAGGGAATAATCAGTCCACATGGCTCAGATTAAAGTGAAGGGCACTCGTCATGGAAGGGTGAGACTTCCGCTTGGTGAACTGATGCTTGATGCATACAAAGCTTCATAATGATTAATCTCCCTGTCAATCACACAACAAAAGACGCGATGGGAGACACAGCCATGCTTGAAACTCAGGATTCCTTTGTTAATCATCAGGTTTGATGGAGACTGCCCAAGTATCATCTGCTTTTGTCTCTTGTGCAACCATTAAATTCCAGTAGCAGCTTTTGAACACCTGACTCTGCACCATCTATTGTTTGTTTTTAATGAGGGTGGGACTCCAGTATCTGACTTGGCAGAGTCCTTCATTCCTCTCTGTTGTTTAGTTGGGTCTGGTCGACTTAACAGGTGAAGCAAACCTCCGCCACCCACAGCTGGTATAATTATAGGTTGGTGATGTACCGAAGCAAATCTAATTTTAGATTTGTCCTGAATAGCTTGGTACTTTTATATAAGATTAAGTTAAGCATGCTGAGTTATTATCATCTAGACATGTGTTTTCAGTGACTTAGGAGAAGGGTTGGACAATACGGCTTTAAAATATATTACCAGATATTTTCTCCACAAAACTGAAATGAAAATTTTAATGTTTTCTGTGTCAAATACAAATAAAAACTCCCAGTGACACAAAAATGATATATTTTGCCTTTATGTTATCAAAATATGTTCCCAAACCAAACAGAATTTCTCTCAAAGTTAAACTAGGGTCATAAAATGTTTATTATGTAGTTCAAACTGGGGCAGGTTTGTATGCACAGACACTGAAGGCATATTAGGGCCGTGTGATATGGTCTATAAATAAAATGCCCGATTTTTTTTACCCACGAAACTCGGTTTATGATTTGAATAGATTTTTCCTCTCTCAAACTAATAAACCTTGAAGTGACACAAAAATGACATGAATCAAGTTCTGCCTTTATGTTTTCAATATATGTTCCTAAATCAATCAGAATTTCCCTTTTTTAATTAAAGTGTATGTCATGAAATGTTGATTTTGTAGTTCTAATGCAGGCAGGTACATAAATCCAATCCAATCCATTCCACTTTATTTATATAGCACATTTTAAGAACAATAAAGTTTACCAAAGTGCTGCACAGTTAAAATAACACATAAGAACATCAACAAAGAAATAAAATCAATTAAAATAACACATAGAAACAAATAAGAGTAATAAAAAATAAGGGGGTTAAGACCATAAAAGACATAAAAGGACATGGATCACACAACTGTCATGCTTAATTAAAAGCCAAAGAATAAAAATGAGTTTTAAGACGCGATTTGAAGTTTTAAAGATTTTAAGATTTTTTTTATTTTGAGCGGCAGATCGTTCCAAAATTTGGGAGCCACCACCGAAAAGGCTGGATCACATCGGGTCTTTAAACGGGTTTTTGGGACCACAAGGTGAAAGTGATCATCAGACCTCAGGGACCGCGGGGGAGTGTAAATATTTAAAAGGTCAGAGATGTACTGAGGTGCTGATCCTTGAAAAGATTTAAAAACAAATAATACAATTTTAAAATGAATTCTAAAATGAACAGGAAGCCAATGGAGGGACGCCAGGATCGGGGTGATGTGTTCATGCTTTCGTGCTCCTGTTAAAAGACGAGCAGCTGCATTTTGGACTAACTGTAAGTGCGCAAGGGAAGCCTGATTTACACCAACGTACAGAGCATTACAGTTTGTCCAATTATGTAGAAATAAAAGCATGAATTACCCGCTCAAAGTCATTAAAAGATAACACCGATTTAATCCTGAATAAAAGCCTGAGGTGATGAAAACTGGATTTTACAACTAAATTTATTTGTTGATCCAATTTAAAATCACTGTCAACCCTCACACCAAGATTTAAAACTGTGGGTTTAAAATAAGGTAAAAGAGGGTCCAGGTCCCTGAGAGGTGCCTCCCGGGCTCCACTAGGGCCAAAAATGAAAAAAAAACAAAAAAAGACTTAAAGATGAGGGACTTTTACAGCTTGTTAACATATTTCTCTCTGATCAATGTTTAATCTAATTATAAAAATTGAAGTGGAAAAAAGTGCTTGTGTTAAACTTGACAGGACCACCATCATGAAAACTTTCAAAATTCAGTGTTTGTTTTTTTGTAATCTTTGGAAGAACTTTCAATTCAAGTAAATGAATGAAAAAAAATCTCTCCTGACTTTCTGCTTCTGTAGAAAATAATTCAAATTAATCAATTCAGTTGATACATATTGCCCAGCCCTACAGCATATTAATGTGAAATTCTCTGATCAATATTCAATCTCATATAAAAAAATACAAGCTTATGAAAGTGGTTGTGCAGAACCTGACAGGGCCAACCATTATGAAAACTTAAAATTTCAGTATTTGTATTTTCAAACATTTAACATCTTACTATTGAGTATTGCTTTTTAATTTTCAAATCTTCTGCAGAAAATAGTTTGATTTAATCAATATATTGCCTACCCCTCCCTGGGAGAAAATCTGTCTTCAGATCTAACTGTCGGGTTGATTTATAGCATGTGACAAACTCAGAAGTTTCAGGTTACTTCATTTTGTCTGCAGATAGACTTGACTCGCAGCCAGTTTGACATCTCATATGCTACATTACAAAGCAGCAGTAACATTAGCCACTTTGTAAGGTATACATTCCTAGTACCTGGTTGGACCTGCTTTTGCCTGAGGACATGTCTGTTTTGTCATGGGAAAGATGCACAAGGTGCCACCAACTTTCATCAGATATTGCTCCATATTGACATGATAGCATAATAAAATTTTGCAGATGAGCCGGCTTGGCATCCATGATGTAAATAAGCTGTTCTACCGTGTTGGATTGATGTCTGTGTGGAGGCCACTGGTGTGCAGTGAACTCAATGTTGTGTTCAAGAAACCAGTTTGAGCTGACTTGGAGGTGGTTGACCTGAGGCCTAATGATGAAAAGATCTACGAAAAAGATAGATATAAACAAGAATATAAATTAAAGAAATAAAAATATGTCTGCACGATGTCTACTGCTCCTTTTATAAAAGAGTTTCTCAGTCTGTTTCTCAGTCTGTCAATGCAGGGACTCTAATCCATGTTTTTATCACCTGTAGAATTGACTGTTGTACTTTTGTAATGCTCTTCTTTCTGGTCTTCCTAATGCTGCGTTCACACCGCAAGCGACCCAGCTACCAATATCGCGTTGCCCACTGACGTAGCATTGTGCGTTCATACATACCTCATTTTGGTAACCACTACCGTCGGCCGTCGCTTGGTGACATCACGTCCGCTCGAGTTCCACCGCGATCATTTCATATATCACATAATAGGATGTATAAGCGGACATTATTCCAGCTGTATCCTTTTCACTCACTTATCAAACACAAAACTCTGCAGCTGATGCCCTGCAGCAGCAGCATCCTCTGTGAGTTTTTGAACAAAAAACCGGCAGACAAAAAATCGTGATACCTATGTGAATCGATTTTTTTGTCCCACTCCTATTGTAAGTAAATGCGAGTGCTGTATGTGGATTATGAGGGTGGGGGTGGTTTGTACTTTTTGTTTATTCATTTTCTTACTTTTTTAAAATTTTCTTTATCTTGGTGTGAAGCACTTTGTACTACAAAATGTATGAAAGGTACTGTACAAATAAAGTTTGGTGTATATATATATATATATATATATATATATATATATATATATATATATATATATATATATATATATATATATATATATATATATATATAATACGAAATACATAATTCAGTGAAGACAATTGGCAACAGAAAGATTTATGACTGTACAATCTAGGGTTGTCATCATACCAATGTTGTGCTGCAAAAAAATACATTAAAATGACCTACAAGCACAGCCTGCATTTTCACATCAGACAGCCGCCATACAGATAAAGATGAGTTTTGTAAACAAGTCTTATTTAATGTTTAATTTTATTCTAATTGCCATTCCACAAAATCTGAATGTCTTTGAAGTAAGATCATTTTATAATATTGTACAGCAGATAATCAAAGTTTGAGATATTTGCTGTTTTAGTAAAAGATATTTTATGGTTCGATACAATAGATTGAACCATTGACTATTTTCATGAGCAAAAGTTATTTTTTTTGAATATTTTATTAACTCAGTGACAATACAGTCATCATTTTTGATTATGTTAGGTAAGTTGAATACTCCATTTATTGACTAATATTGTACAAATTCATGATGAAAAACAAAAACTCATCTTGTACTTTAAGTAAAAGCTCCTTTAATCCATTTAACTGATTCTCTGTTTGTATGAAGTCCACATCAGGCTTCATTTTTGAGGTTGTGCGAACATTTGTTTCATTTGAGGACAAAGCCTTTTCAGTATTACCAAACAGAATCTTTAAATTTTATTGTAGGCTATTGTATTGTTTTTGAAGAGTACAGAAGAATCCTGATTAGATAACCTTTGTACAGTCATTGAGATTCCAAGGTGTGTAAAGTTGAGCATGTCAAAGTGACTGCTGGAGCAAGAAAAGCCAGAACAGGGTGGTACCAGGAGGAAGGTTACTTCTTGTTCTTTGGTATCTGCGGTATCTCTTTTACCCGTCTTTCTCACGCACATACATGTGAAGAAAAACACAGGGAGGGTGGAGGAATACAAAGGTCACAGGGAACGGAACATAAAAGTTGTGAAGTGATATGCAAATTCAAATAAGAAAATCTAGAGAATTTAATTATGCTTCTGGTCAATAATAGTCTTAAAAGTCTGCTGTTGTGTGTCAGTTATTGTCTTCCACTCAAAGCAGCCATAGTAAAATCCACCAGACTGTTATATCACATCCAGGTTGCTGATCATTTAATCCAGTGCTAAAATCAATTTTAACATAATGCTCCATTACTATTGGTTAAAATGACTTCTTGAAGAGGGTAAATAAAGCCATCCTGATGTGTTTCAACTAAAAAACTTAAAAAACAAACATCAGATTTGTTGAGAAGCATAAACAAAGGCTCTTTGTCTTTGATATATTACTGTTTCTTCTGTAATATAGGGAAAAAATATTTTGAATTCCTTACATACCTATTTTTTAGAACAAAACCAGTCTCAGTTAAAGATTTTCATTTCATTTTACACACCAGACAGTGAGAAACCCGAGCAATGCTTGTATTTTCTAAGTGTTACTGTCCTCAAATCTGTACCTTTTCCGCTCGCAATTGTTGATTTTTTTCCAATGTTTTGGTTGTAGTTTTGCCTTAATTTTTCTTGTATTACATTCATTATGATCCTGATCTCAATGGGACTTTTCTGGTTAAATAACGGTTAAATAAAATACTTGTCGGCTTAGTATAAGAATGGGAGGCCCGTGTCAGACTTTCTGTTGCAGAAACCAATCACTGATAGTATTAGATAGTCTGATACTGATCTCATGGTGGAGCGTTTAGTTAGCAGAAAAGTACAAAACGTTAGTTTTAAGAATCCTGCTGGAGAGACAACTGAAATACTCAAGTGTTAAGAGTAAAATTAAATATGTTAATGTCTGAACCAAATTATGTGATGTATAAATGAAAGTCTATCCAACGGCCAACAGTGCAAATAGCTCAATAAATAAAATGAAAATCATGCTCCTGAAATTTTATTTGCTCTTTAAATTTTATTGGAACACCTCATGGGTAGATCTTCATTAATTAATCATTTCTCCAAGCTATCATGAACACACCGGCATGTTCGCAAGCATAACAGCACTCAAAGTGCAGTTAATTTTTACTAGGGCTGCAATGAACCAAAGAAATTGTTGGTCAACTAAAACACAGCAATTTGCGACCAAAAATCGACCAAAGCCCCCCCACCCCCCACCCCTGTGTGCGCCTTTTTTCTCTCAACACAAGACTCTTTGCTTTCCAGTCTTCATCAATGAAATGGACAGTCACTGTCATATAGGACTCCATTCAAAGAGACGCACACATCCGTTATCTTTATCTATTAACTCGGAAACTTTCTCTTTTTTACTCCCTTGTATTTTGCCGCTAGTGCATGCGTAATTGTGAGGCGCGCTGGTGCTGAATATCCAGAAAAACATTGGAACCTGGAAAATCATGGGACTCTTTTAGTGTTTTCACACAGAGTTTCATATTAACCACGTTGTTCACTACAACAGAAACTTTATTTTCTGCTGGAACTTTGAAGGCATCGGCAACTTCATATAGTCTGGCAACGATGTTTATCCCCTGTGTGCGCTTCTTCTTTTTTTCTCTTAACACAAGACTCTTTGCTTTCCAGTCTTCATCAATGAAATGGGCAGTCACCGTCATAAAGGACTCCATTCAAAGAGACGTACACATCTGTTATCTTTATCTATTAACTCGGAAACATTCTCTTTTTTACTCCCCCGTATTTTGCCGTGAGGGCGTGCGTAATTGTCTGGCGCGCTGGCACTGAATATCCAGGTTCCAATGTTTTTCTTGGCCTTCCACGACACCAATGGGCCTCATACCCTCAGAAATAAATTGTCAATTCCTTCTGTGATGTCGTTTTTGCATTTGGGTGTTTATATGAGGCTTAAAATCCAGCGTGGACTGGGTGAGGGATGCTGCTGTTGCAGCGGGTAGGTGCGTATGCAGTTATAAAACGAATGAACAACTATTAGACTAGAATATTGAAATGTTCTTAAATAAAAATATTGAAATGAATGAAAAATATGTTAAAATGGTATTCTGAGACATTATGTCACCTGAGAAATGGGGGTGCTCAGAAAATACCCCCATTTCACTTGATACGTTTCTCCTGATGAAATGAACTGCAAGGGAAAAAAATAAATTGACACATTTGGTCGACCAATCAGAATTTTGGTCGACTGAGCACGCATCGACCAATTAGTCGACCAGTCGACTTGGACTTAACAGCCCTAATTTATACTGTTGATCATCTTTTTTTTCTGGTACATGTTTCAACCCTGGATTAGAAATCCTAATTATCTGCATTAAAAACAAAGTTTGGCGGATATTGGCTCATTTTCTTTGAGAAAATAACAGAGCAGCAGAAGTGACAATGGCTGACAAGTGGATTAGTTGGCAGATTAGTTTACAACTCAGTGGTTCAAATGTAGTTTTAGCTACAGATGATCATGTCCATGACTGCAGGCTTTGATTTTGATCTGTGGATTATTTAATTTCAATATATTGTTTGATAATGATCTGCTCAATACCTCGGGGTATCTCTTTTATGTATAATAATTAGTCAGCCTGTTTTGTTGTCTGATCATTATCATGGCAGTTACTTCCCAGTGTGGGTAATTATCAAATACTATTATGTATGTGTAATTATGAACGAATGACAAATGTGAGGCTTCAGCTTGTTAGGGTAGGACATTTTCCCCTAAAATTTCTTGATAGTTCTCTGATTTCATGATTCCTGTGATACAGTCAAGGCCTCCAGTACCTGATACAGCAAAGCAGCCCCAAACCATTATGGAACCTCCTCCATGCTAAGTTGTTGGTAGGGTGTTCTTTTCCTTGTAGGCTTCATTGCGCTGCTTGTAAACAAACTGTTGGTGTGCATTGCCAAACAGCTTTTCGTTTCGTCTGTCCACAGAACATTTTCACAGAAGGATTGTGGTTTGTCCAGGTACTCTTTGGCAAATATTAGTTGTTGCTTTTTATGTTTTTTCTTTCCTTGTCCTTCACCCATAAAGCCCTGCTTGGTTTAGTGTGCATCTTATGGTACTCGTTGAGACCATGACCCCAGACTGTTCCAGGTTGGTCTTCAGGTCTTTGGAAGTTAGACGTGGTGTTTTCTCCACCATTCGCACCAACCTTCAAAGACTTCTGTTATCGATTTTTCTCTTCCCCCCACGTCCAGGGAGGTTCTTGACAGTTCCATGCTTGGCAAACTTCTTAATAACATTACGTACTGTTGATACAGGAATACCAAGGTCTTTGGAGATGGCCTTGTATCCTTTGAAGGTCTTGTGTTAGCTGATAATCACACCTCTGATGTCCTCAGACAGCTCCTTTGTTTTCACCATTGTGACAAAGAAACAGGGGGCAACAGGGGGCTTTTTTACAAAAAGAAGCCATCATTCATTGGCTAATTGATGTCACATGAGCACAGACAATTTATCACAGGTGATTCTCATTTTGATTTGCCACAGATGAGTCACAATGTGGTATCATACTGATTTGCAGCAAAGGGTGCCAATACCAGTGACACAGCAGAATTTGCTTTCCAATTTTTCTCCTCCCATGTTTTACTGTTTAAAATTACTGTTTATCAAGTATTCTTTTGTGTCAATCACAAGTTCTCCATAGAAACAAATTTTTGACTTGATTCATTTTTTTCCAGAAGATATTCAACATTGTGTACTTAAACTTCATGGGTGCCAATAATGATGAGCAGGACTGTAAAACTAAAACTTAATTAAACAGCACTGTAAAAATGTACAGTTTTGCAGTCCCTTTGTTGGATTGTAGATCACCTGTTGGAGCTCTTAGTACATTACCAAGCCATGGAGACTGGCCACTGCTAAACCAGCTTCTGTATCAAAACAAAATATGATAGATAGTTAATAAAAACGACATCCATCACCTTCAGGTTTAAGGCTGTTTAAGTCCACAAAGAGTGCTTTGAACTCTTCTCACTGTATTGTGCAACAGTGATGATGTGAGGAGGTTCAAAAGAATCTCACTAACAATGGCAGCCTCGCTTGAGTCCACAGTGAGTCACGACATACAAACAATGAGTCAGGACTGACATGGAGCTGTTATTAGAAGTCTACTGTCAGTGTGATATGTTTATTCAGGTTTATAATCTCATAATTATACAGCTAATCCTTCAACTTTCACTGTTATTTTAGCTCCCATTCACTCCATTATGTTTATGGTTCATTATTTGACACAGTATTTACTTTGTATTGTATAGGTCACACTTTTGGCCTGCTATTCAGTGTTTGATTTCTTTGTATAGGAAAATGTATAATTGTGTAATGGTTGATTTTTTTTCCAAAACAAAACAAATTTTCTTTTTTATTTATTTGTTTTTTTAATATAGTTTTTAGACAGTCAAAAACTGTCATGGACAAACAGAAGAAGATAGAAATTGAACATGTTAAAAATGTTGTAATTGGGTGTAATGAACATCAAGTGACATAGAAGCAAAACAAAGTTTGAATCAAGATTCTGTGCCAAGATTCGGCGTGAACACTCTGTAGTTAAACCTCTGTAACTTTATTCTGCTTCATTTGATCTCACTCAAACTTGGCAGAAGTAATGTTTACATATTTTTCCATTCACTCAGAGTTCTAAGCTACAACTGCGTCATTTCAAAGAAATATTCACAATAAAAACTTTTTAAGGAATGGATGAAATGTTCAAATGATTCTGACTTCTATCTTCATTTACTCTGTCCCAGTAACACATTTACTGATTATTCCACATCTGGACAAATCTCCCATGTGTCATTTTTATTATGACACAGTAGTTATTCAAATAGACCTTGTGGTTGCAGAGACACACTTTTTTGTTTATGGGTATGTCATTTTTGAGCAGAAGGCTTAAAAAAGGGTCTTGACAGGTTAACGGTCATCAATTGATTTTGATCATAACTGTCCTTAACTAATAATCATATCAACATGATTTTGAGTTGTAGGTGTGGGTTTTCAGGGGCAAGGAATTATCTTATGATGGTAACTTTATCATGGAACTATTATTATTACCTCCGCCAAGGAGGTTACGTTTTGGGAGAGTCCATCCGTCCGTCCGTCCGTCCGTCCATGAACAAAATAACTCAAAAAGTAATGGACAGATTTGGTTGAAATTTTTAGGAAATGTTCAGCATGGGAAAAAGAAGGACTGATTCGATTTTGGTGTTGATCTGGATCAGCCTCTGGCCGCCATGGCGAAAAAATGTGTTTTGGTGAATAACTACTGAACTCAAATAGATATCATTATGAACCCAGTTGCTGATGGTATGTTTTCATGGTCAAGGAATCTAAATATTGACATGAAATAAAGATAGGAGTAATATTTATGGTCAAAATGACAGTATGGCTGAGGACTGTGTCGCTGGTGGAGGTCTGCGCTCTCCGAGTGTTTTCTAGTTTATAGATGTAACAGAAACCTTGACAGAGATTTGTGCTCTCTGAGTGCTTTTCAAATTAAACACATTACATATGTGAGAATAATATTTCATCTATTTGACTGCCTTAATTTTGCCTAGTATTGATCTGCCCTTGTATTCATCTTTTTTTCTGTTGTAATTTAAAAATCATTCTTGTGTGAGCCTTTAGATTCAGGGTTTCGAGAATGCACATTTTTATTGGAGCAGTATCAGTTTGGGCATGTAATTGTCAAAGAAACTGATAGAAATGGAAGTTTTTGTTGATATGTAAAGCTCATAGTTTAATTCTACACATTCACAGTAAGTTTCCCATGTTTTGGTTGCAAAATGTTGAAAATGTGTTGTTATTGTTCTAGGGCTGGGTAATTAATTGAAAAATAATCAAAAATGACATTTAGACCCCCTAATAAAAGTTATTTTACTCATGTCAATTATTTAGATTTTTCCTGCACAAGGCACGTGACCGCGCCCCCTCCATACAGTCTGTTTTCACTTTCCAAGAGCAATGGATGCGCCATCAACGTGGAGGAGACAAGCGCCGATCTAACCATTGTTTTGGGCACAATTTGGTTTCTGTGCAGAGAACATTGAGCAGAAAGAAGTTATGTGTAATGCTGCGTTCACACTGCAAGCGACCCAGCTACCAAAATCGCGTCGCCCACTGACGTAGCGTCACGCGTCCATAAATACCTCATTTTGATAACAGCTACCGTCGGCCATCGCTTGGTGACATCACGTCTGCTTGAGTTCCACCGCGATCATTTCATATATCATATGATAGGATGTATAAGCGGGCATTAGTCCAGCTGTATCCTTTTCACTCACTTATCAGCCACAAAACACTGCAGCTGATGCCCTACAGCAGCATTATCTGTGAGTTTACTGCGGTCTGTCTAGGCGGAACTAATGTCCTCACTGAGATTAGTTCCGCCTAGACGGAACTCATCCGCCCTGTAGTCCGGATGAATAACTGTCACGTACAAACACCGCTGATTGGCTGTTGCTGCACAGCCACACACGACATTGCCTGAATAGATCAACTTTTTTTTAACTTTGACATCGCGCGACGAGTGAAGTGATCGTCTTGACCCTGGCTGTCGCATTGTGGGAGGGTTAGCCCCGCCCCATCGCGGCTGTACATTGACTTTGAATGGAGAGTGATCACCGAGGTAGTACATGTAACGTCCGGTGTGAACGCACCTTAAATACTCCTGGAAGACTGTGCCGACGATCACCACTAATTTGTTCCGGCATAGCATAAAATAATCGTTTAATTGTTATCAAGGTAAGACCTTCAGTTAATTGTGATATTGAGATTAGGTATCATCACCCAGTCCTAAATTGATCACCACATCATTACTGAGTGTCTACTTCAATTAATCAAACATGTCATTTGTCAAAAAAAACAAGGTTGTTTTCATCTATTTCTCACACAGTAAGACTGTGACCATGAAATGCTCAGTTTTAGTGGAGTGGAGGTTTTGTTTTTTTTTCAAAACCTATCGGTAGTTGTATCATCAATAATACATTTTGACACATCCAATATAGTCAAAAATTAAATATCCCAGTTCCTAATATTAGCCACTGGCTCCTGCAATATTCTGGATTATTTAAATTGATGTTTGGTTTAAATTTACCCAGGTCCCTCACCCTCCTTTACCGATATCTGAGTCAATCGTCAGATGTGTGTTACTTGTAGCTACTTAATTTGCTGTAGCGGTCTACTTATGCATTAAAGCTTTTGCTGTGTCCTCATGTTTGGATTGCATCAAGCCCTATGTAGTCAAAGATTTATTTACTTATAGCCCTGTGTGAAAGTTTGTTTGTCATTTTTGCTGCAGCTTTAGCCTTTGTATTCACAGATCCACCTCATCTCCATGTAAGCCGTGTGTCTTTGAATTGAAAGCATTCATAGCTGCAGTGATTTTCTGCCACTCAGCATCTTCCTTTGAGCTGTGAGACATCTTTTCTTCTACAGCGCCAACTTCTTTCATTATAGATTCATTTTCTACACAACATTGATCCCAGCTGTCTGCCTTCCGAGACGAAGACAGAACACAATATGGCACATGCTGCACAGGTTAATAATGTGGGCATTAGGGATGGACAGTATGTCGATATGTGCAGACAATTGTGAATGTTGTCTAAAAGATAAATGGATGGTCATATTTTAACTTTCTGGATGTGAAGGTGAAGGTTTTGAGTCTGCAGCAGCAGGGATGTCCTGTGAAAGTTATTCTGTTGCAGGATAATAGCAAAAGCAGAAGATGTTTTTTTCCCCCAGATGACCTAGGGCCATATGTAATCCATTTTATTTTTTTTTAAAAATTCAGTTTTTGGTCTTTTTTGTGTTTTTTTGAGAATTTGTTTTGCAGTATTTTTTGCAAATTTATTCCTGAGACACTGTTTAAAGTAATAAAATATCGGCACAATCCAGTGTTAATTTTGACAAATCTTTTGAATTAAGTTTTAGTTGTTGTCTTTTGACTAAAATATCTTTTTATAATTAGTCATAATTAAGTCATAATTTAACCAAGTCATGTTTTACACTTGGATCCCATAACCACCAACCTAAGGCAGCTGTGATTGGAGGTCCCTCTTAACTCATCCAACCTTTCAACACAACCAAAATAGCTGTTATTGGATATATTCCTAACTTGTCCCTACTTTCTTCTAGGATGGCCACTTCACTAAGATTTCCATCTCAATATCAACCCCGAAAAGATATCCAATTCTTGATACCACAGGGACTATATGACAAATACTTAGAAAGGAATAAAAAAACATTTTTCTTAACATGAAAAAACAGAACCACAGATAAGTATCCAATTAAATAAATCATTGAATAATCAAAATTAAAAATATTTAAAGCAAGACAAGACTTCATAACTAGTGAGGTGAGAAGGGGAAGTGAAGTAAGCATTGTCTCTAACCTTAGTAACTCCCATAGCATTTTCTCGAGGGATTTGTTCTTTTTTTTCCAGAAAAAAAGCTTTTACATAAAAGGTTAACCATTTCTGTGATTTTCTGCGTTTATATTGAATTCCATGTTTAATGTCAAATTCCTCCACTATTCCCTCTGCAATACCATGATGGTGGATGTAATGGGGTCCTACTTCTAGAAGGCCCTTTATTTTATCCCTGATCCCTTTTAATTTTTCCCATTCAGAATTTGTTTTTTATTTTTTTGGGGGTATTTTATGCAAATTCAACACCAAGACACAGTATAAAGTAAATTACATTTTGACATTCACTCTTCAGGTGGTCCAGTCAACTGTATGTTGATACAATTTGCAGAAAATTTGATCTCCTGATGCGTGATAATCATTGGGAAACCGCTCTGCCCTGTACTCTGGAACTTGCTGGGAGTTTCATAGCTCCTTTGTCAACTTTCGCACCGCTTGAAGTCACTCGCATTTCGCTGCATGTCACCCCGTCGACACGAGCGATCATTTAAAATGAATGGCAGCTTGATGCAGAGGATGCACAGATTGCTTTTGGTGTGAACTCAGAGTTAGCCTGTGTCTCAGATGGCTGCTGTGACATGTTGACATCGTTGATGAAGGAGGGTGGACGGGGAGAGGAAGTGTGCCTGGTCCGCAGCAGCAGTGGCCCCCCTCGGGGCATTTTCCCGAGAAACACGTTCCTTTTTAGTCCGGCAAAAACACTTTTATGAAAAATTTAAGCCATTTCCTTGTTATTCTGTGTCTATCTTTATTTCCGTGTTTGATGCGTAATTCCATGATTCTGTCCTCGATTCTGTGATCGTGGATTTACGGGCCCTACTTCTGTCTTTTCAGCTTTCTTTGTCTGACTTTTTAAAGGGACTGTGAGGAGTTTCTATGTAATTACAAAAAAAATCTCACTTTTAGATATATGCCAGATTGAAATACACACTTATCGATGAGTTTTATAGCATCAAAATAGGTTATCTATAAATGCTATTCCTTAGCTTCGTGGTTGGGTCGGACAGGGCTGGACTGGCCTGGATACTCAACTTCAGGAACAAGACAATTAAAACTAGAGCAAATTTATATTATTCGGACACGTCTTAGGGTACCGGGCTGTAAGTAGCGATATATAGCAGGCTACAAAGCTAAGTACTAAGTTTTCCAAAAATTTCTTGTTGTCACACATCAAAAACTACCGCTACGTCACTAGAAAGAGATACATTACCTCACCGCTTTGCATCCTGTAAGTTGTTGAAAAAAGAAGTTGTAAAGCAATGCAGAGTTCTGAGGAAGGTCCAAGCTGCTTTTTTATTAGCATCACAACAAGCACACGCTTTGGCTTGCACACGTCTTTTGGTGCGTTCCAGTTGTTGTCAGAAGTGGGAATTTCCAAGTTCGGAGTAGGAAATTGCAACTGGCACGTTCCCCAAAGTCGGAATTTCCTCCAGGGATCTTGGTGAAACCTCACCACCCCCGAGTTGACAATCGAAGATGGATGCCCCCAGTGTGAACAGTTATTTAGCTCCTGTAATAATCAATTTATTTGCACTTCTGACTGGGGTGTGTCGCTCTAGATCAGCTGTATACATAGTATTGTTAGACTTATATTTACAAAAATGCTGCTATAGTGATAATCACATTCTTCATGTGATATTTGTGAACAACAACGCAGGACGTGCTAATATCAGCTAACAATAGCCTGGTAGATCGGCATGTTTTTTTCCGACTTCAACTGGAACGCCAATAAGTCAGAGATGATGTCACTCCCAGTTCTGAGGTTACTGGAACGCAGCAATACGACAATCGCCACGCGTGCTCATGGGTAGCAGAGTCTTTATGTCGCCGGTAATAGATTCTCCTCAAAGCCCCTTTAATTAGGTCAGCCCTTTTTATTCCCTCTTGTATGCTTTTGCTTTTAACGCAAATGTGAGGAAAAACAACCTTCAATATGCTCTCTTTTTATGCAGGAAGATGAAACACGCCTTTACTGTTGGACCTTTTTTCAAGGTTTTATCTGTAGCTTTGATTTTCAAGAAGGAACCGTTGAGATACATTTTGTTAGAGAGCATTACAAAGGGGCCCTTCAAGGGGATGGGAATGGACTGATACAAAAAGAAGGGACAGGAGTCAGCCTCATTTTCTCACAAGTCTGAGGGGATTTCTATCATCTTCCTTTGAGGCCCAGTGACACACAAACACCAGGAACACCTCTGAGACTGAAATAATAATACACCATCACAGCCACTACATAACACATAATAATGACCCCATTCCTGCTTTTTACTTGGCTTTCCGATCAGCTGCGAGAACATGTTGGAGTAGCTGCGTTTGAGTGTGAACTTCATAGATTTAGAATTAAAAATTAGTGGGGGGGAAATGAAATATGAAGTACTTTTGCATCAATTAGATTTCATTTCAGAGGGGGTTTATGAAGCTTGAAGGACATCTAAGGCCAACACTGCATGCCAGCACACATAACAGCTGACGTAACACACGCACGCATATAAATCCACAATAAATGAACGCTCAAACACACTTGGATTCAGCGCATGTAATTTTTTGCCTGATTGATCCTGCAGGCCACAGGAGATGAGTTGCTCTTTCCTGCCAGGATAGTACAAAATTATGTTTGTGTGTGAGTGTCAGTCAGTGTGAGGCCATATGTAATCCTCTGAGGGGCTTCATGGGATGTGACAAAGTTGGACAATAAGTCAGAGCTCCTACTGTTTCTCTTCCTACTGGTTAAAAAGAAAGCGCATTCGTACATTTTCACCTTGTAGAATTTTAGACAATAACATAGTAATAACGGCAATAGAATTGGAGTTGATAACATTTCATTGACACTAATACAATAAACAATTCTGCTTATCGATTGGATTTTTTTTAACAATTTCTTTATCAATTCCTGCTGATTTTGTTTAAATAAATTTATTTGAATTATTTAAGATGCTTTTTCTTAACTTACTCTAATTGTAAGATGTGGCAATGTTTGAAAATGTAATTACTGAAGTTGTACAGTTCATGATCGTAGGCCCGGTCACATTTTGTACAAGCACGTTTAGGCTTTTGTTTTAAAATGAGATGAAACAGAGAATTTCATGTTTATATGCCATCAAAGCTCAGCTTTCAGTGTTTATGCAGACAGGCCTACCTACCTTTGAACTCCATTAACATTTTACAACACACACTTTTACTTGAAGAGGGAAATTCTGCTTGGTTTGGGGATAAATTTGACAAAATTAATGCAAATCTTGATGTCATTTTTGTGTCGCTTGGAGTTTGTTTTTATTGAGAGGGAAAAAATCAATTAAAACTTGTGAAAGTGTCATGGACAAAAAAATTGAGATTTTATTTTGAGGCCATTTTTCTCAACCCTACATATTTGGTTTTACAGCTGGAGTAATGTTAATTACATCATTCCTGATATTCAGTACAGTGCAACATAAAAGCAAAGTTAACCCTTGTGGGTAATCAGGGACATTTTTGTCCTTACAGACAATTTTTTGCTCAACTTTTGGCCATAATTTTGGAAGGAACCCTATGATTGAGGGAAAATTTGATTTTTGTCAAATTTACTACCCTTTGAGGTTAGCAGAGGACATTAATGTCCTCTCCCAAAGCTGCTATAAAAACATAACAGATATTTTTTTAACCTTTTTTTTTTGCTCAAATCATTCAGTCAGCTTCAGTTCTAATGAAAAAATACCAAATATGTAATAATTTATTTTATTTTAACCCTATAAATGCCAACTTGATTACATGATGTACGAATTTTAATGAAAAAAAATACACAAAAATTGACTTATTATCAATATAATAAATGTTGAAGAGCTGAGGATTTTTTCAAAGATCAGGCTTAAATATACTTAAGATCAATAACAAAATTGATTTTCATGCATTTACTACCCTTTGAGCTTAGCCGAGGACATTAATGTCCTCTCCCAAAGCTGCTATAAAAAAATAACAGATTAATATCTTTTTTTACTTTTTTGCTCAAATCATTGCGTCAACTTCAGTTCTAATCAAAAATACTAAATATTTAATTATTTAATTATTTATTTTATTCTAACACTTTAAATGCCAATTGAAATACATTATGGATAAATAATGGCCATTCTTTGTGGTAAAAATAACCATGAAAATACTCTAGCATTGCTGTTGTCCACTTTCCCTAACACAATTTTAAAATCATCTTTGTATTTATCAATTTGAGCATTTATCCTCCATGTCTCAACTATTTTGTAAACTACAATCAACACTCAGAATCAGCTGGACATAGAAGACACAGACAATATAAAGAAGTGATGGAGAGTTCAACACTGAACTACATTTTTCCTGTTGTAGGTCTATGCATCGTCTGTGTCTGTGTGTGTGTGTCTGAGGTGGAGAGACTGACCTTTGCCTGACCATTAAAAGTTCTACAGTGAGTTTAGGCAAAGGTCAGTACCTCCACCTAATAACTCAATTTTTGTGTATTTTTTTCATTAAAATTCATCCATCATATGATAAAGTTGGCATATAAAGGGTTAAATAAAATAAATAATTACATATGTGGTGGCATTTTTGATTATAATTGAAGTTGACTGAATGATTTAAGCAAAAGTAAAAAAAAAATCATGTTTTTATAGCAGCTTTGGGAAAGGACATTAATGTCATCTGCTAACCTCAAGGGTAGTAAATTAAAGCAGCCCACAAGGGTTAAACTAAACAAGTCAAGAGCAGGGATGTGATTTGAATTATTATCCAATGAAAAGTGCATCTTGAGCAATGGAAAATCTTTAATGGTTAGACTATTTCCAATTATTTACTTGATTATTTTGTGTGTTAGGGGATTTTTTTTTGTCTGATCGGTCCTGGTAGTCACTATGTCTGGAAGTATGTGTTGCGAATAAAATTGGCTAACACTATCCATCAACTCCCAGTGTTTGAGCTAAACTAATTAGCGGTGGGCGAGCTCTGTCTGATGCTTGTTATTGCAAGAGTGTATCTGCTAGTCATCGAGTGAGGCAAGACACAAGTAAAAAAAAATGTTGACGTAACCCTTTAAGACAAATTCATCATGTTCATCTGATATTTAAAGAACAACAGTATAAATGAGATACCAGAAACCAGAGACAGAAAGCTAAATAACAAAGTTTAAAAAAGTGAGGACAAAATTCTGATTTAACATATATTTTTGGTTGGGGAGTTGTGAGGTATCCCAACTGGGTCTTTTGTTCACCATGGAAAACTAAACTAATATTAAAACTATTTGTTTTTTTTTCTTACGTCCCTTCCTTGAATTATTATGAAAGAAGGACAAAACCAAACATTTACCAGCAGATTCACATTTATTAGGTGTTCAAACACAATAAACGTTCCTCCATGTCTGATGGATTGTGAGTGGAACATTGGTGCATTTGTGTTTGCCCCAACATCATAAAGCAAGTATGTTTGCATTTCAGGCATGATGATGTGGTAACATTTCTTTATGGCTTTAATGGATGATATAACAAAACACCACTGTCATGAAGATTTCCCTTCAACAAGGAATCATCAAATTTGAAGCATTGCAAGATTTACAAACAACCCAACCGTACGACTTCATGAAAAAATGTAAAGAGCAGCCCAACACCCGGTCTAAAGTGCTTTAACTCAACTCTAAACTCACAAGGATGGCATCACTTTTGGACAGTCTTGTGGGTGCCAAATGGTACATTTTTGCCCACACCTTCAGAATTCATTTCAGCAGTTTTCCTCCAAAGATGGAAAGATTGAAAGCCCTGCCAGAAGTTTAATTTTAATTTAAAGATTGCTGACTTTCCCAAACCATTTCGATCAGTTTTTATTGATGCACATTATTGAATTTTTGCCAATATTCAATAAGCCAAAATTTCTGAGACCTCATCAGTGATATTGATATTTTTTAGGACCTGAAAGTCCACACTTGAATAATTGTTTTTTCATGGTGACATTCAATATAAGTAGCAGATGTGAAACAAGTACCCAACACTTATGTAAATAATACTTTTGATTCATGAAAGTAAATGCTAAGCAACATTAAGGTAGGGCTTGGAAATATATTGATCAAATCGATTCATTCCAAACCTTCAGTTGTAAGTTGTTGCAATGTTTTAAAATATAAATACTCAAAATGTACAGTTTTTGTTATGGTAGGCACTCTCAGCTTTTGCACAACCTCATGTTTAGACTTGTGTTTGCTTTTTTAAATAATCAAGCGAGTTCAATGTTAATGTAATGTGGAAAAAGCTTAACTTTCAGTGTTTATGAAGACAGGCCTGCGTACATCCAAACTACATAATAAAGATTTATGAGGATATTACAGCATGTACTTTAACTGTAAGAGGGAAATTCTGTTGGCTTACAAAGATATTTTGATCACTTAGAGGTAGAATTTTATTCATATAATTTTTGTGTCACTTGAAGGTTGTTTTTTTTTTTGAGATGGAAAACAAAATCAATTAAAATTGTAAATCCAGTGTCGTGGAAAAAAAATCTGGGGTTTTATTTTTAGGCCCCATTACACAGCCCTACAACGAGGCATACCCTTGTGCTTTCTGTCCGTATTACAGCCAAAAAGGATGTATATGGCAACTATATGCATAAAAAAATTGGCAGCAAATATGGGCAAAACTATTCACATCTACAGGTTCTGACAACCAACTGTTTAGGCACTTGTCAACCTGTGCTAATGTTGTTCCAGTAATATTATGCATCTCTAATCAATCTAGCTTATTGAAAACACAGTGATATTTGATCATTTAACCTCCCGCTTTCCCCCCATGCTGTACTTAGTGAAAGGGTTAAGAAGGTGACCCTTCTCATGTTCATGTTTTTGTTCACTAATAAGTAACAAAAAGCGAAAGAACAAGAACACAGAGCAAGACAAAGGGGTTGGAGTAGTCGGTTACACCGCTGTCAAACACGCTGTCCAAGTCCCTTGGAAAAGCACATGGCATTCCAGGAGCACATGGCATTTCAGGAGCTGGACAGACGAAGTTGGCATCAGGATCAGGTCCTGTTGGGTGGTAGGTGACTAGACCTGGTGGATTGTGAGTGGTGTATTTGAGGATGAAGTCAGTGCTTGAGGCTATGTCAGTGTAACCTCGAAGAGCTTCAGGATTTCGGCAGCTTTGATCCACACCCATGACTGCAAGCAGGTTCCAGTAGCCATCAACCTTGGCTATCAGCCCCGCACCCAGATTTTTCTGTGGAAAAAAAATCATGTCGTTAAATAACACAGTTCAAACCAATGGTAAAACTGAGAACTTTTCACCAAAGCAGCTGATTAAGCATACACTTCCAACAAAAAATTATCAAGGGGTGAAACAATCGATCGGTAAATTGATATTTCTGGAGCAGTCTTACCCCCAAATTCCACTGCACACGAAAGCATCGCGCAGCGGAGCGCTGCGGTCTTGCTCCGACAGGCAAACCCCACTGAAAGCAGTGCGCTGAGCAGTGCGCTGAGCAGTGCTGCGGCGCGCAGCCCTGTCGGGGTAGGGCTGATCCCCGGAGAGCCACAAGCTCTCATGAGAATAGCGATGTCACGCACTCAAAACGTGTTATAGACTGAGAAAAGAAATGAACAACACCTCACTTCACTTCTCTGAGGTCCCCTTGCTGGTCCCAAGCACACAGCTTCATATCCATCTATATCCTTGTAGAAAAGATGTTTGGTTTCATGTAGACAATGTTTTTTATTTCTGTACCTCCACAATTTACTTTTCTTCGTCTGTGGTGTCATGTTGCCTCTGGGACCTTCTGACCGACTGCTAACCTGATGCTCGTGCCTCCGGTATTGACGTAATGACAAACAACTGAGGAAATTTACGTGCCAGAGAATGTGCATTGTCTTTTATTTTGAAAGTTTGGGATACTTCACACGGTGACTTCCTGTCTGGTGCTTTCGTAACAACAGTGAATTTACGAGGTTTGGAAGGGGCCGTGAAGAAAATAGACCTGAAACGTATCTCTCGCGCCTTGGCGCGCGCCGACGCTTCAGCAACTCGGCGCTGACGTGCCGCAGCCCGTGCAGTGGAATTTGCCTAATAGACTAGAATGGGAGTGAAGTGCTCTGCAGTATGTTTCAAGGGCGCTGCTCTGGGCAACGCTTTCGCTCAATGAAGTAGGCAAAGGAAATTTCAGTGAGATTGTTGCAGGGTATGATGTATGACATGAGAGAAATCAATAAAGCTATATTTACCAGACAGAGATCCGGGTCTGACTTTCCCATTCCATGTCCAGCACAGATCATTCCATCTCTGAGTGTTGGGATGGAACAACTACACTCATTGTATCCAACTATGTCTACTCCCACCTTATATCCAGGTCCTAATAAAATTTGAAGACATTATGGAATATTAAGTGCGAAAACAGTAGTACAAGAAGTTGTTGTTGCAGTTTTGTACAATAATCTTTCCTTGTGTGTGCTTTGACCTTACCAGTCTCAATGTAGCTGGGTGTCCCAGTGGGGAAAGGGCAGCCTGTGTCAGGTAGGCAGATTGGAAATATGTAATCTGTGAAGTTCACAGGGTAGTCGAGCTTCAGAAGGCAAATTCCGTCCTTGATCACCCTTGACTTGGGTGAAGCCATGTTGCACTTTACATCGATGACATACCGTGTTTCCTCACAGTTGTGCACAGGATCATACTTATACAGGTTGCCCAGAGAAACCATGGCGAGATCATAGGGCCTTAAAGAAACGGTAGTAAAGAAGTTCATCCTTTAGTTTCCTATAGTGTTTTGACTCCAGTGTACTAGCTCAATAGATAACAGGAGTCCATAAAAATGTCCCCTAAAACAATGAAATAGTGTGTTGGGGGCCTAAAAGTTCTGTTCCAGATGTATTTACAATGAGCAGAACAGACTGGTTAGCACTAACTTTACATCACATTTCAGTACCTGCTCAGCTCACCTGAAATCTGGTCAGAAGTGGTAAGAGCTGGTTTAACATCATCGCAAGTGTATTTCCTGCCACTTAATGGATTTTGTGACACTGTTAGTGCAATTGTTATCAGGGTTGTTAGGTGGATGATTTGAATCCTGGATAAAAATAAGTGAGTACTGGATTTGAAGTAGTCTACACTTAATGAAAGTACTTAGCAAAATCAAGCATTCTGTAATTATCAAAAAGTTATACCATCAGGTTGTTGATGTGAATGTAGCCTGAAGATAGGATTTGACTTGCGCTAATGTTAGCAAAGCTAATGCTCCCATGAAACCTCACGTACCCCCAGGTTGTGGAGTTAAGTGTTGCAGAGTGGTGTCTAAGCTATGGCCCGCTGTCCCTTTTTATGTAACCCACAGCAATGTTTAAAATATAAATGCACTTTAGGGATGTAACGATATGAAAATTTTGTATCACGGTTATTGTGACCAAAACTATCATGGTTATCATTATTATCGTGGTATTGTTGCAGTGTGCTCAAAATTTTCAAAAAGTAATTTTACACAGAATTGAAATCATTTAACCCCTTAATTATTTTATTCATAACAGTTCTTTTGTCTTTTTTGTCAATAAATTTGTCAG
The DNA here is from genome assembly GCA_036419115.1 of Scarus forsteni. NCBI lineage: Eukaryota > Metazoa > Chordata > Actinopteri > Labriformes > Labridae > Scarus > Scarus forsteni. Next base: position 6,323,052 of record JAZDUH010000544.1, read on the forward strand.
ACTCAGAGGCCAAACAGTGAAAACTGTGCATGTGCACCTTGCCTGAGGCTCCTTAATTGAGGACAGATACATATTTCAGGCTTTTCCTGTCAAAGAGCAGCATCACCGTGTGTTACTGAGGCAGTGTGGTGATCAAGCACGGTATAACGGTAATTTTAATTGGATACGGTAATGATTACCGTGGGAAATTTTACCGCGATTTACCATTTTACCGGTAACCGTTACATCCCTAATGCACTTTAACCCCCAAATCGCAAACTGGGAGTAACCATGATGTGACCCTGTGATAGCAAAGGTTGCCTGTCCTTGATGTAAAACATAAAACTGAAAAATTTGTTGTGGAATGTGTTGTGTATGTGGAACAGTTGCGTGTGCGCAGCAATCAAAGTTGTTTTTTTCCAAAATTCATCCAGAATTTTCCTTCTGACTCTCTATAACCCCCCACTGTTTCAATATATCAACAAATGCGTTTTTGATCTACAAGTGTGAACAAACAACTCTAAGAAATTCATGGTCAGATAACCCCACAAATTTTCTGAACATTTCAGGATTATTCTTACCCAAGATCGCAGTGACCATCTGTTAGCACATACTCTGAGGTAATCAGGGTCCCAAAACAGCAGGGGTATCCATTAGTGGAAATGACGGCCTGCCAAGGCAAGGTTCCTGGTATGGTCACGATGCCACATCCTGAGCAAGGAAATGACATTTGGTGAAGAATACGTCATGTTGATATATGGTTGAAAGTGAAGTAAATGATAAAAGTATGAAGCTAGGTTTGCTTGTTACACTTAAATTATTCCTGAATAGTGTTTTCACTTAATCTATGTGTAAAGGTTGGTGCCTGGACTTGTCTCGTGGAAGAAAATGGATGGAAGTTAGAAGTTGTTTTCAAGCTATCGTTTTTTGCCTGATTTCAGATCTTGATTCACTTGTAAGGACTGCAATAGTATGTTCATAGTCAGTAAGTCAGTTCACAAGCTGAGTCATCGTCTTTATCTATTCTTACTCTGTCTGTAGGGCTCTCGGTCTGGTCCGTTTGTTGTTATTACCCAGTCAAACAGGGATCAGCACCTTTTTTCATGGTTCTGATTAGAGGTCGACCGATTTATCGGCCGGCCGATATATTGGGCCGATATTTGGACATTTGTCTCTATCGGCCATCGGCCGTATTTTATTTTAAAAAGCCGATTTTTGGTCCGTCGTATAAAATGACGCAATTTTTGATAAGGCAAATGTGCGGGCAGCCTCAGCTGCCCGTCAAGAAAGGACCCCTGAGGCACGCTGCAAAACATTTACTTCAGAGTGGAGGAGAGGGGTCTGGCTGCAGAGCAGAGTGTGGGAATTCAGGCTGTGGAAGAAGCTTGCACCTGTTGCATTGACGATGAATAATGGTAAGAGTTGTTGAACATTTCAACGTTTTTGTGGCTCTATAGCTCTCCAGTCTGCAGCATGTTGTTAACTTCAAATGCTACTTTGTGATAAGTTTTAGCAGTAAGAGATTAGCGTGGTCTAAGTTGACTTTACTTGTGCGTGTTCAACCGTGTTGGTGAAAACACATCATTACTGTACTGTTAACAACAGGACAAAGTAAATACGAGGAAATGGCGAGAGTAAAAAATAGTAAAGAATCAATCATGGGGCTTTTTCTGAAACATGTATTAGCGACCCCCAAATCCTCCACGTAAATGCATGACCGAAGTTATGTTTTTATCATTTACGGTCTACGTAGAAATGCATTTATGTTATGCTACATATTTTCCTTTGAGGAATAAAGTGCCCACTGCCCAGTAAGTAAGAAAGACAGACACACAGACAAATAACACGTAGGTGTAGTAGTATTATAATCGGTTCATTATATTTGAAATTGCTCGTTTATGCACCCTTTAAGGCCTGATTTACTAAGCCAGGTGCTAAACTGTATGTGCTAAATCCAATTAACAAATGTGATTTTAAAGCCTGTTATATCAGATTTATCAAAATAAACCGTTTTTTATTTGCAGTGCAAATCATATGTATAGATAAGTTTACACTGTGGCTTTTTTGTCTTGTTTATAAGAGACAAAAATCTTAACTGCACTTGAATTTTGCTCCCACCAACCCTGCATTTACCACGTTAACCCTTATTAAATCAGGCCCATAGAGAACACATTTTATGTAGATTGTGTAGTATGTGACACATGATGTGATATAGCAGTCAGTTATACAATTATGCTTTAGTTTTTTTAATAAGTTGAAAAGATATTTTCAAATCAATCAATTTTTACCATTTACTTTTCTCTTTTTTTTTGCAGGCTGCACAAAAGCAGAATCCGATATGGGACCACTTCACCCAGAAAACACCAGGAAAACTTTTAACATTAACTTTTAACGCTATATTTAACAAAGCATTATTTGTTTTGAAAGCTGAATAAATTTTCAGAGGACTGGACACGACTTGTTGTAATAGATTTCTTTTAGTTGCTCAGAAATTGCTGCGTTTCACAAAAATGTGATAAATATATATATTTTAAAAAATCGGCCTAAATATCAAATTGGAAAAATCGGCTATGCATATCGGCATCGGCTGCCCAAATTTGGGAAGCATCGGCATCGGCATTGGCCCCCAAAAAACCCATATCGGTCGACCTCTAGTTCTGATTTCTTTCTGTAGTCTGTCTTCTGTACTTGCCACTCCAAGCCAGCAGACTTGAACCACTGAACCAACGGTGGTAGGTCTGTTCAAAGGGTTGGCTAATGTTTCAGACAGCTAATGATGCTTTTCACAGGTTCAGAGAGAGGTGTTCTGATGTCATGGGCAAAAAACTGGTTTGTGGTGGGAAGAGATATATAAAACACAGTAAAACCTGACTTTTAACCTCATTTGGTGACAAGTGGCCTCTGATTTTGGACCCTGAAGACAGGCAAGTGGGATTGCTTTCACAAGTACTTTATCTTGTCTTTGTTTTGAAGTAATGGTTGGGATGGTGGACTGCCACCCCAAATACGTGAAAGCAATGTTTACAAAACCTGTACAGAAAATTGTGAAGAACTCGTAGTAACTGATACTCACTTTTGGTGTATGCATGACTCCCTGAAATTGGAGAAAACAGAGAAGAAAATTAGATTAAGCTCCACAGGCAGACAGGTATATAAATTTTACAAGCACAAAAATGACCCTGGAGACGCTGTTAAGTAGACAGTTGTAGACAAGTACAATTTATTTTTTAAAGCATTTTATAACTTCCTGCAGTCTCTGGTTTCCAGAAGCTTCTCCAAGACCAAAACCAAAACAGTTGTGATTATCTTCTGTTTATGTTGGCATACAGTTTAATATTTTAACCTCCGCACATGCTTGTCAGTGAACTTACAGTTCATTGGCCTCAGTGCAAAAATATTTAGCAGTCACCAGAAATGGGTGCGACAACTTCTGTTCGTCAAACATGATCTAGTTTAACCTGGTAGCACCTGACAATCAAGTCTGTTTGGCTTCCTTGGAACTTTGCTGGCATGAAAAAGAAAGTACTAATGACATGTTTCTTAAAGATACTAGGGTGCTCTTATGTAGTGAGGTTATGATTGTTAAAGTCTGAGTTGTGTCGATCATAAAAATAGTACTGTAAAATAGAAAGTTTGCGAAAGTGCTTCACTTGAAAAAATTCCGACTTGACAACAGGGACGATTTAAGAAAATGAAGACATGTAAAAGAAATTAATTTCAAAATACAAGTCAAAACTCTATTTTTGGAAAATACAGCATTACATTTCAAGTAAGATAACATGACAACACTACAATGACACATTTAGCCCAACACACACCTTTCGTTGTTGTATACAGGTTCATTCATTTACCAAACTTTAAAATTCGAAAATTATCAATAATGGATAATAAAGGGAAAGTGATGGTTACCCCAGATTTATGTACAACCATTGTTAGTTTTACCTGAGCAAAGTAAAAACAACCCATCAATAGATAGAAACATAGATTGGTCGAGCCACTGTGTCAGTCGGATGATCGATAGATAGATTAACTGAACCAATCAGATTGATAGCTAGATAGATTGATAAATCAAATAGACCAATCAGATAGGTAGATACATGTACAGATAGATAATTGAAGTAACAACAGAATAGACAGATGAAGATAGATGAAATAGACCATAGATACATATGAAGCAAGTGAACGGGCATTTTATCTCTATACATATGCAAGGGAAAAATATTGTATAGAAAAAGTTCAAATTTTCATATTCACAAAGGAAACTCATGGAAATAGTTTGTCTTACCCTCAAGGTTGAGGAGGAGCATCAAAGTCACACCGCAGAGGAACTTAGCAAGAGCCATTTTTCCAGCTGTGCTTTCTCCTCCCTTCTCACTGTCTTTTATATTAACCTGAAGCTTCAGCACCACCCACAGTGTTACATCCTATCCATCAAATCAACCCAGTTTATGTTTCTATTACCAAACTATTGCCATACCAGTCCATACCAGCCATTGGAAAAACATGCCATGTTAGACATGTTTGTCCTGATGCCTCTGTGTCACTGCTGTTGTGTTGGGAACAGAACCTACTTATGTAAAAGTATTTAGAAAGGGGAATGCCTCACCTGCAAACAGTGTTAAAGGTTAGTTTCCATCAATCAAACCCAAACAGAAGTCCCTAAGCGATAATGTTTGTAAGCAAGGGCGATCCGTGGACTTTGGAGCGTAAAGTTTACGCTTGAGTCGAATAGACATTTGTGCAAATGCCCCCCCCCCCCTGAAAAAGAATAACAATTTTAACCATGATATGCAACTGGCAGCCTGGGGGGTACTTAATCAGTGTGGCCAGCATATTTCAAAATTCAGCAAGTTGAAATCATTAAGAAAAAAACTCTGCGGTGGAGTCTCTTGGTCTGATTTGCCTCCACAGCATTCTGTGCAGAGGCAAAATGCAAAATAAAATATAGTTCTCAAAAGATCTTTGAAACGTGTTTTCATAATGCTCCTTACAGGAAATTGGTAGGTTTAATAAGCATTAATGGTAAGACTATTTAACATTAATGGGAGAGTTTTTATCACTCCTACTTTGCCCAGGTTAATTTGTGCAGTGTTTTTTTTAAATTGGCAGTTGTAGTTTCTGCTAAAATATAATGTAAATTAAATATGTAAGTTAAAAGCACTTCATTCTAGTTTATTGCATTAAAAATACATTTAGTTGGCATAAATTCTTAATGTCTCTTTGACAGCATCCTTGTGTTTGTTGCATTTAGGCCCTGACAAACAATAATGCCACATTCCTGGTAACTAAAGCTGGCCATCCCTGATTTGTAACATTTTTGAGCTATTGCTTTCATATTGCAGGATCTGCTCATGATCCCAAATATTTGGTTTTAGCTTATTCTCTCCAAAGCTGAAATTCAAATCACTGTTCAGCTTGAATGAAAGTTAACATTTATGCAGAGTTTAAGCACATGTATAGTAAGACGTGTCTCAAAAGCCAGTTTTAGTCCAACATTATCAAGTACCATAGGATCTACTTTGTCTTAAGATCTGCTGTTGGTACATTTTTTTTTAATCCAAAGTTTGTTTACAGTTCATGTGGACACACCTCTGTCTAAAAGAACACCCTGCTTTGTTTTCTCAGCCCTGAAAAATTGCCAAGTAAGCATAACACAGTCATATCAGATGATAGAAGAAAAGTAAAGGACGCTTTGACAGGACCTAGGTTGACAGTAATTACCTCTGAGATTTTTCTGGAGTTTGTCATAGTACTGAACATTAAGTCACTTGAACATTGCAGGTTATTGAGTTTTAAACACAAGCCTGCTAATGAAGAATTTAGTCAAAACACCAAAATCATAATATAGGCTACACTTAAAGCAACAGAAAGTTGCAGGTTTACATGTAAATTCTGAGAAAAATATGCATCTCGCCACTCTCTGAAGATCCAACTAAGTTTGTTACATATTAAGGGAGACATATCATGCTTGTTTCTCCTTTTCACTATGCCAGACTAGGATGCCTGTAAAGCATTTCTGCCCTCAGTACAGTCATTTAGTTCCTTCATTGCCCCACAATAGCGTTCTCAAAATCCTCATTTTAGGCCATTATCAAGCTCTCGTTGAAACGCTCGGTTCTCAGGCTGACCTACAGTAACCTCGCAACGTCACAGCCCTTTGTGCTCTGATTGGTCAGTTCTATCAGAGCTGACGAGAGGGTTCAGCCAGCCTGTCCTTCTTCTTCTATTGTATTTTCCAGCAGGCTCAAAGCAGCGACCGCGTATTGAGTCCCCCTACTGGCCAGAGCTGGTAATGAGTGAGTGTGAGCTAGGGAGCTATATACTGCTACTTTGGTGGATGTGTTCCTCACTGATGGTTTTGTGGCTAACGGACATCACAGAGGAGGAGCTGTTTTATCAGATTACTCCAATAAAAAGAAATGTACCTCGTGTCGTCACAACGATTTAAATCTCGCGATCATCTCGCAATGACCTATTTTCAGAGGCATCAAATCTCGTTCTAGGATATCAGAAAAAATACAATATCTCATTTTTTGAAAATTAAGGGGGTGTAAGGTCTTGTTTTCAAATTTACTTTATTATGTGCAAGTATTAAATCATGCATCAGCATATGTCTCCTTTAAAGTTCCTTTAAAAAAGATCTTAACATATAATGCTGGTGGAAAAAGTCCACCTGGATCATTAATAAATTGTCACTTAACATGATGCATAGGATTTAACATAACGTACTGAAAGATGAAATACAATTAAATATAAAACCAAGATATTAAGTATAAAGAGCGGTAGGGTTGTCCCCCCCCCCCCCCCCCATGTGGTGGTGAGGTACCACTGAACTGTGGTTGGTGAAAGGCTGATGACAAATGGACCAGTGGATATGTTGGGGATGAGGAGTAGGCCAGCTGCTTGCACATGATCAACATGGTTGGATCTTTTTGTTTTTTTCTATTTTGGTCATTGGAGGTGCAGAACAAAATCCCCCCCAGTACCTGGCTGATCTCCTCCACTAACACACCCCATCCAGGAGCCTGCGGTCGTCTGACGCTGGTCTCCTCTCCATCCCGCGGACCAAACTGAAAACGTTTGGGGACAGAGCCTTTAGTGTGGCTGCCCCCACCCTCTGGAACTCTCTCCCCTCAGAAATCCGCAACTCTCCCACTCTGGACTGTTTCAAATCACTTCTCAAAACTCACTTGTTCTCCCTGGCTTTCTGTGTTTAAATGTTTAGCTTAGGTCCAAATCAGGTTTCCTGCTTTGGTCTTTGTTGTCGATTCTTATTTGTTTGTCTCCTCTACTGTGTAAAGGGACCTTGGGTTCCTTGAAAGGCGCTATATAAATTTAAGTTATTATTGTTATTATTATTAAAATGCTCCCATGTATTGCTCAAGGTGTGTATAATGTTCACCACTCCAGGCACCCTAATTTGCTGCTGCACAGTATATCTTCAGTTTGAATGTATATTTGCAGTTATAAAATATACTTTTTACTCAAAGATTTGAACAGATATTTAAATATTGAGTAGAGGGATGCTAGTGATTACTTGAAACATCATCTGACAAGTCAACTAATTGATTCAATAGCTGGTGGACAGTTGTCCATAGAAATAGTCATTAGTTGTAACCTAAAATGAAATTAAGTGACTCATCCCTGAAGTGATCGTCATGTGCAACTTTGCTTTGCTGTTCAACACTTAATGGCTTGCATGGCATGCTGCTTAAAGTTTAATGTGCTGAGCACATTAGCCACAACTTCTTCCTGCCCAGTTTTGCAGGCAGGGGATATTTGGTTTTAATAATTCCATGGTCATTGTTGCTGAAAATTAAGTCCAAGTCTGTTTTTTGAGTGTGGGAAAACACACAGTGTGTAGTCTTCTGGACTAATAGACATCGACTTCAAATTGCAGTTAATTGTGACACCGCTTGCAGGGGTGTTGTCTCAGTTTTCATTGCTGTGTAACTGACTCAGAGTGTTGGTACTGTTGCACCTTCTGTGTCCAGAGTGCCTGAGTCCGCAAAACTTTTTGGAGTGAAACGTTTAGAAAATATTTTCACTGTCTTCTCCCCGTAAGCAGAAGTCGTCAAGGTCCTTGTTGTAACACCGCTATTTCACGGCAAACTTGCTTTGCCAGCTACTGGCCTGGCATGCACGCTACTGCGTTTTCAGACGTTCTTGTAGATCCGTGTGAATGCTTGTCGTTTTTGAAAATAAATAGGAAGAACCTTTCAGTTTCTGGTGACGTTGTTTAGTAAAAGGGTCCTCATTCTGTTCTTCCTGGCCAACATCTGAAGATCTGTCTGATTAAAAAAGTGTATTGCCCTATGTGTCAGTTAAACTCTCACAAGATTAGTTTGTAGAGAAGAAAACTCAGACTTATAGAGATTCAGCATACAAGTTTAATTTATTAGATGCCCAGAAACACTGAGGATACACATTCAAACATGTCTAAGAAACCCAACCCAAAGACTGTCTGTCTAAAGAACGCAGACGAACTTTAACCGACAAATTGTTGAAAGAATAACTTAACACTCGCCTCTGATAATCAGGGTGTCACTTTACTTTTGATTTTTGGTGCCAGATGATGAAAGTTTTGACCACAGAATGGGATCAGATCGCTTTATAGTTTCCACTACAGATTCTTCAGTGTTAAGTTACCCTTTAAACAGGAGAAGGAAGATTAATTTTTAGTTGATGTTCTCTATTTTCTAAATCGAAAAGTAGACAGTGATTGAGATTCTTGCTTAAAAGCTCACTGCTTCTGCTTCTTTCATTGAATCAGTTAGCAGAAAGTACGGTACAGTGAAAGAACAAGGACACCGAAGAGGACGAAGGGGGAAGAATGCATTACATTCACTCCATTACTGAAGTAACTGTCCCTGTCCTCCATGCAATCCTCTTTCCATGGATCACACGGTGGGGGATAGGGTTTACCCCATTCGTCTACTGGTGGCATGGTAAATTCCGGGCACATAAAGTCCCAGTTTTCTTCCTCTGAATCTGCCTCAAGGACAACAAACTCCTCATCGTCCATGCCAGTGACACTCTTGATCCAGGGCTGCCAGAGAGACAGATCGTTGTAAGCTCTAAGACATCCAGTAGGGGGGCACTGTTGATCTTGATCGAATTCATTCAGCCCGAGCTGGGTCCACCAACTACCTTCATGGGTCATCAGTCCGCTTCCCAGATTTTTCTGAGGAACAAAAACATTGACAGTAATTGTACTAACTGAGCGTTCAAGGAAATAACCATCAATGAAGTAAACCATCTGTAGCTGTGCAGTGAACATTAAAGTCGTCATGGTTAGCAAGGAAAAGGCATTTAAACAGACTTATTCAGCACTAATGGGGAATGCACATGCTGCAATAGGTGCCATGATCATGCATTGATAAATATGTCGGAGTGCTGTCCTCCGACAAAGGCTCCCCAAGTACACAGAACAAAGTATAAATGCACGAAACAGAGTGAATGTATGAACTGGTTGCGCTGACTGACCACACTGTCACATGGCCTGAGACTCAAGGGCTGAATCCCAAACCGCCCCCTGAACACTACCCTTTCACTAACAAGTGTCACTCCAAAATTAAGTCACACTCGTAAATATGGAGGGCACTTACACTGAAGGGGGAGGGTATGTAAAGGAATGGGAGGCCCTTTTCACTTTACCGGAAAACAGAAGACCTCGTGACCATGGCAACAGAGTGACGCCCCGTGTATGGCTGTTTGTTGTTACACTGTGGCAATGATTGTGATCCCCTCGAACAGGAGTTTTAGACTACTTCAATTGTTTAAATGATCCCACATGTCTTTTAATCAGATTACCATCTGACAATTCCAATCAAAGAAATTAATAATGTTGCCAATTGTGCTCACATTTACGGTGCCAGGGCCGCACAATTATATCAAACGTCAGCATAGAGTATGATTTGCTTGTTTCCTTTTAATCTTTTAAAACCACGCTTTATGTGATTTTTTTGTCAGTGTGACAAAGGTGTGGGGAACATATGGACACATGCAGCACTTATATTTATGTTGTTTCCTCTCCCATTTAGACGTTGCACTTCCTACAAATGTCATTGAAAGCCTGCATTGATGCAGACTCGCTGTTTAGGGGCTGACTCGCTGTTGTCCACTCCCCCTCCACACTACACGGTTTGGGATAGCCCTTACCATGGCGGACCCTCTGGGAGGACGCGCAAATGGAGGGGTAGGTGGTAGGGAGAGTGTGCAGGGGGCGTTTTGGGATTGGGCCAAGGACTGTCCTCAGCCGGATGATAAACTGAAACTAGAAAAATTGATCTTAGCAAAGCAAAGCAATATGTACACAAATAAATAATATATTTGAGCATTTTAAGGGAAAGTTCTTGTTACCTTAACCTTTAGAGTTTGTGCATTTATATTTTTGTTGAGTAGTTTTTAGAGTTTAGTGCTTTGCTAAAAGGCACTTCAGCAGTGTTGAGGAAGTCAGGCAGCACCTCTCCATCAACTTTCAGTTCTTGTTCGATTAGAAATTGGACTAGCCATCCAAGTCATTTTTGAATGGACAACTACCACACTGTGAACTTTACCATATCGTAACTAAAATGAGTAAAATGAGATGTTTCTTGGTGAGAACTTAAGCATGGTGGGTTTCAGGGGAACTTTATCTGTAAGCTGGTGGTTTAAAGGGACACACCAACATTGTTATGTTTTCGTGTCTTGCCTCGCTCTCGAGTCCAGATGGATAGATACCATTCATTTGACTGTGCATGCAGTAAAAAGGAAGAAAGGAATGCCACCGCTAATTAGCTCTAATTACACACTGAGAGTCAAGGGGAAGTGTAAAGGCTGATTTATGCTCGTTATACCCATGAAAAAGTATGCATCTGTTTGAAAAAGTATGCATCTGTTTCAAACGATGGTTCTGTCACTGCGCACATACTCCAATGCGTCTTTTACTTTGGCAATGGATGTTGACCATTGCATCCACAAGGGGGCACAAATCTGTCTCTCACCGACCTCCACTTGTCCTTTGCATCCAACGAGCTACCATTTGGCTCTCTCCCGATCTCCTCCCAGCTGTGTTTGATTTTGTCGTGGTGTCCCGGATAAATAACATCATATATATGTTTGTGATTTCTCACCAGCTCACACAACTTTTCTTTGAAGATCCCCGCCATATTCTTCTTCATTTCTCTCCGAAGATGAGTATCAGGGTGACAGTAGCAACACCGTCCCCACGGTTTCCAGTGGAATTGCTCCGTCTGGTCCGTATACATAAGCTTCAAGGATACGCACAGAAATACGGACAAAAAGAACGCTAAGCACAGACAGAAAGCTCTGTCCGGATCCGTATTTATCGTTGAGCATAAATGAGCCTTTAGCCTGCCTCTGCCTCAGCAACTCCAACCGCGTTATGTTATATGATATACTCTACTATTATTTTACCTACCTCTACTCAAGAACAGAGGATTTATTTTGTTGGCGTACTTGCAAGCTCTACTTGGTGTTTCTTTCCAAAATTAAAGTGCTAATGTTAACATAGCACAGAAAAAAAAATCAGTCACAACTAGCACACATAGTTGCTGAAGAGCTATCTGATGACTGTAGACAGAGGTAGACTAACACTTCCCATTGCCTCCCAGTGTTTAAGCTGAGCTAATTAGAATGGTGTCTTATCTACTTGTTGTGGATTCAGTAGGTTTCAAATATTAAAATAAAAATTAAACATTATGTTTAATAAAAGATTTTAAGTAAAGGATGAAAATTAGGCACAATGACACTGGTCTTTGAACTTGTACCTCTAAATATACATAATTCACATCTATGTTATATTTACAATCCTATTCCCAGGGAGTCAACATACTGCCAAATGACCTTTGAGCCATGACCAGCTACATCTGCCAGTTGGTCTTCAAGTCAGAAAAGACAAATGAGCAAAGCTTGACAAACATCCCAAAAGCTTTAATTACTGCATTTTTCAGCAAAGAGGAATCAGGAGACTTAAATCTTGACCCTTGGTGCTCTTAATTCCCTTTGAAATCTAATAAGTACGTGATATCCTTAAAATCCTTGTAGAACAGGCTCGGCAAATCGTTGAGTAAACTTTCACTATTTTAAACAAGATAAAAAATAGACTGGTCAGTAAGCTCATGATAACTTATGCTAAGATTTGAGTGGACAAACACAGTAGACTAAAGTCATTGAATTTAAGGAGACACTACGTCAAAGTACACAAGAGTTGTACTTACCCAGCAATCTTCCATTGTTCCCTTTTTGGCCTCTTTGCCAGCACAGATCTTGCCCGCTTTGAGGTCAGAACGGTAACATTTGCAGTCAACCATTGGAACTTCCTCCATTGCTGAAGAAGCCTCACCTAAGAACGGAAGCAAAAGCAATGTTGATATTGTTTTGTAATAAACAAACTTTCCTGAAGTATTTGATAAAATTGTTCTGTTTACATCAGTGTAGGGGTTCACAGAGCTGCAGAGTGGTATCAATTGATAAATCAGTAAAAGTAAGTAAAAGTAATGAAAAAATCAAGATGACAGAAATAAATAAAACACTAAAAATACATTTAAATAAATGAGTTAATAAAAATAAAATATATAATATATAAGCAAATCACAATAAAATAAATAATCAAAACATAACATTTGAAACTTCTTTTATAATAAAAAAGGTAAATGTGATACTCGCAAATAACTAAATATTTACAATGCTGATAATTATAAAATTCTACAGGAAATCCCAGCTGAATAAATGAGTTTTTAGGTTTCATATTAAGATTTCAGCAGGGCATTGGTTATTGCTTTGGGGTTATGTTTTATGTTATATTTTCACAGTGTGCTGTCTGTTTGTCTGCCGTCAATGATCAAGATAACTAAAAAAGATTGCAGTATATTTTGGTGAAATTTTCATTGAATGTTGTTCATGTCTCAACAGAGAAGTGATTACATTTAGGTGGTGATCCAAACTGGAGTGCACAACCAGGCATTTCTTTTAAGGATTTCTTAAGATAGAGCAGTTGCCCCCATATTTGCTAATAAGATAAGATACAAATTAGGGCTGAACATTTAATTGCAAATTAGATTAAATTACAATATGGTTTCTTGCAATTTTCAAATCGCAGACAGTGCAATATTTTTAACCCAAAATGTGTTGAACATTTTGGCATTGTGATGTAGTTTCTTGCAATTTCATGCCTATTTTAACCCTTTTAAAACCAGTTTTTGCAACTTTATGCCTATCTTGCTGCCATTGTTGTCTTTTTTTGGCCACTGTCAGACCATGTTTAGAATTTTTACATGGTTTTTGAAATTTAATCCCGATTTTTCTGCTATAATCACTTTTCCTTAGTCACTTTTGAATTTTTTTGCCATTTTTTATTCAATTTTATACCTGTTTTGCACCTATGTATTAACCTTTTTCTGCTTTCATACCATTTTTACCCAGTTTTCACAATTTCATACCTATTTTGCTTCTGTTCTTCACTTCTCCACTTTTCTCAAATCTTTTATCCTTAGATTAATTTAATGTCATATTGGTTTTACTATAAAAAATCTACTGCTAATGTTTGTTTTAGAATACATAAGATCAGGAACATTAAAACAATCGCAGAGTAAAGCGCAATTGCAATATTAGGGAAAAATATCGTAATAAGATTTTCTCAAATTGTTCAGACCTAATACAAATTGAGTTATCCCTTGTGAGGACTCTTTAAGGGAAATTGATATTCCAGGAGCATTGTTGTGTGTATACATATGTACATACTGATTGTCTGTATGTGTGTATTTATATATGTGTGTGTAGTAATAAATCTAAACGAGAAATAAATAATAATAGATTAAAAAAATAATTCTAATGAAAATCAAAATATAATTTAAAGATATGACTACTGACTGCTACCCCCACTACTACCTACTACGACTGTTCTTTTGCTTATAACTCCTTTTCACCTCTTCTTTGTGCCATGACTAAAATTCCTAGAAAATGTTATCACAATTCAAGAACTTTTTTAGTTCTTTGCAAACATCCGCCTTATAACAAAAAGTCAAGAAATCATTTTAAAAACTCACTGGATATACATCCTTTTTTTTGGATAACCACCAAAATCCAATTGATAACTTTTTATACCATAACCAGCATTTCCAAATATGTCATCACAGTCTGTTGAAAACCTTTGAGTTATCACACAGACAAAAAACAGAGGTAATTATACCAACAAATAACAGCCGTGGGTTCAGCTTTAGCAGAGTTTTTCAATCATGGCTTGATGCTTTTAATTAGAATTGTACATTTCTAGTTTATAACACATGTCAGTCAAAATACGAACCACCGGCTGTTGGCACATGCTGCTACGGTGAATCGATTTATCGTTAAGATCAGGGATGAACACTTTCTCATTTTCTGATTGAATTGTGATTTCAGACGTGATCATGTGATCGCCAAAACGGCAATTATTTTGCAGCGCTCCTGACTCAGGATCTGTTGTGCCAACTATTTTCTGGTGGACGTGTTGTCACATGCCAGACCTCAAGTCCAGACTCATCGATGATTGACGTACTAGTTTGGCATGGCTGGCTGTTTTCCTTCTATTGGAGTAGTTAAATTTTAATTTTCTTATTGTTACTTTTTTTTTACATATTTTTTTTATTGCATTTTATTTAACTTTTATTAACACTATTAAGGACTTTTTGCACTACATTTGAATTAAGACGTCAAAGAAGGCTCTTTTATTACTTCACTTGCAATAGCTGTCATTGGTGAAGGACTTTAAAGAGTGTGCATGCATATTTCTTGTAATAAATACATTTTGAAACATTCTGACCATTAGTTTTCACCCTTGCCTTAGAGTAATAACTGTTAATGTTTGATTTTATGATATATATTTTTGTCATATTTGTAAATGTTACTGCACACATAGTGAATATATTGCACTGGAACTTGATCTGAAGAAAATCAGGGCTCCAATTGAAATCACAGTATCTGCTAGAAAAAAAGATCTGTTCCTTAATCTTTTTAGCCCTGATGCATATTATGCTTCATCTTTTAGTCAAATAGGGTATACTGTGGTCTTCTGTTCTGTCAGTGCAGTCATATTATGATCATTTTATAAATATTGGTAATGTATCTTATATATTTTGTAACTTATATATTTTCCTTTATAACATAGTTGATATAGGTTTAAGCATCTGCATGTTGCAACATGCTTACTTTATAGAATCCTACCGATTTTAATGTCTTAATTTAATATTTATTTTGCTAAGCCAGGCATGTCCAAAGTCAGGCCCGGGGGCCAATTGCGGCCCGTGTTCAAGTTTTCACTGGCTATAAAATCAATTATATGTGGCCCGCTTGCATTGTTGACTGCCATATAAAATACTCCTGTACAAAAAAGTTATTTTAAATTTCACCAGAAGTTGGCAGTAGTGCTGTGGCCACATCCTTGTGGCACTTGACACCTGACCTTTTGTCATTATTTCAGCCCATCCCATTTCAAACATGGCGACTGTTGCTTAAAAAAGAAAAGCCAGTCAACCAGTGCCACCGATTCCAGAACAAGTAGAAATTGAGACTGTAGCTGTTTTCAAGGAATTCAATGTCTAGCAGCACTACCAGACAAAACATGCTAACTACGACAAGCTAACTGGGGACGAACACGGCGAAAAATGGAAAAAACTGAAACTTTTTTAATGACACATCAGGGCTTTTTCCCAAGAGCCTGTGAGTCAAATGAAAATGCCACAAGGGTGGGTTACGAGGTGGCAACACTGATTGCCAAGCACTGCAAACTTTTCACTGAGGGTGAATTTATCAAAGACTGTGTGCTGAAAATAGTCGAAAATTTGTCCTGAGAAGAAGCAAGGTTTTGCCAATGTTTGCCTGGCTCGTAACATTGTGGTACCGAGAATCGAAGACGTTTGATTAAATATTAAGAGACAACGAGACAAAAGTTCAATGGTCAGCCCACGCACATTTTCATTTCTGGCCCTTGTGCAAAAAGTTTGGACACCCCTGTGCTAAGCTGTCTTAAGGGTTAGTGCTGCTGTGGGTGTAGATGGTCTTGTACTTTGTAAGAATTGTGTGACTCCCCTCTAACATTGCAACTCATGCAGATTTACTGAAGACTTTAACAAGTATTGATCTGTTACACACTTTGAGTAATGCTTGAGTGGGCCTGCATACTGGTCTGTGCTGAGTAGAGGGTCAGTGAAAAAACACTAACACAAAAACAGCTTTGAACATACACCAAGCACAGTAATTACAGTCAATACAATAATCTGGTTTCTAAGTGTTTTTTTTTACAGGAAAACACGATAATTGATCCCATTCTGCCTCTCATTTTATATGACTACTCTTTCCTGCTACATCCCTCTGGCACCAGCAGGATATTGGGGTTACTGTTTCTGGGCAAATATTTGTCATTTAGTACTCTGATCTTACTCCAAGCGATGAATTTCTTCACTTTGCGGTAGAGGCTTCCAGCAAGAGGCAGGCAGACTGGAGAAATTGATTCTGTGTAGGCCAGTTTTTTCTTTAGCTTCAGAAGACACACAGCTTTATTGTGGCATTTCATGGAATCAACTTCCATGAGTTCCTCAAAGTCATCCAAAGATGAGTTGTTTTGTGAGTTGTTGCCCAGAAAAACCATCATGTCTTCGATGTCCATGTCAGATCTGAAACGTACCAAACAAAGTGTCAGTGTTGATCCCTCAGTAAAAAGAGGTTATACCAGAAAAAGTAGAAAAAAAATTAATATGTGAAATATTGATGTGGCAGAATTTACCCGAAGGTGCGTAAATCATGTCACATCATCAGAAGAACTCTGGACAGCACTGAGTGGTTAATTAAACAAAGATAGATAGATAGACAGACAGACAGACAGACAGACAGACAGACAGAAACTTTATCAATCCCTTGGGAAGGTTCCATCAGGAAATTCAGAAATGTGAACAGTGAAGTTTATTTTAATTGAGAACTGTTGTTGTGGGTTGTATGAACCTGATGGCATTAACCGCCTCTGCATCTGTACAAAAACATTGGCATGGACACAAAGGCAATACATTGGTGCCACCAACAAATTAATTTTAAATCATATTGAGTGAAAACAAGCCAAAAGAAAACATGGTGATTACACACTATTCTGATAACATATAAAACTTAATTTACTTTTCCACATTCAAGCTACTGTTTTGGCACTACCTCACTACATGGCACAACCTATGTGTCCTTATGCCAGCAACACCATCACCAACCAGCTTGCCTCACAAGTTAAAACAACCCCAAGCAAGCTGGACAAATGCACAATATTTGTGGTGATTATGACTCCAGTTCACTTTAGATGCTTGTAAATACTTATATGCTCTGGAGTTCACCCAGGAACAACTTCTTTAGATGGAGAGTCAACATATCAGAATGAAAAATGGAAGAATAAAGAGTTGCCTTGGGAAGTGGGGGATGAGATAAACCCACATTACCTGTTAAAACAGGGTTTTGAATCAAGAACTCATGTCAAATTGTATGAAATGAGCTCACACTTGTATGTATCAGATTTACATTTCCACAAACTCACAGGATAAACCAGATGAGCTGAATGTAGGTTTACCTGTAGGTTTTCTCCTACTATTAACATTTTTTATATTTGGCAAGCAGAATAATTTTAGCTAATCTTAATTTGGGATGTAGTGATATTTACTTTCTCCGTAGAATTAAGCAAAGACTGTTTTGGCTGTGCCATATATTGAAGTAGTGCCAAAACAAAGTGGTTTTGGAAAGGTAAGTTAGTGTGAAGATTCTGTTTATACAGTAGCATGTTATCATACTTAACTGCTTGTATGCCCTCTTTTCACCCTCGATTTTAATTACTTGGAGTCAGTGACAGCATTAGCAACAATACATAGCCCTAGCCTTTGAGATGAGTGTATTTTGCATTTACTGCTGCTATCTGTCATCCTGGCTAGTGTTTATGTAATGCAGGACCATAAAAATTCAAGTTATTTTTCTCAAATTCCACTTGGTTTTTCCCTTCTTTTTTGCTATCAATTTTTTTAGATTTTGTTTTTCCTTTAATTTTATGCAGATTTAACCCTGAGACGCAGTATAAGGCAATGAAATACAATCACTCACACATACCGTTACAGGTCTAGTCAACAGTGTGTTGGCAAAACTTGCAGAACATTTGATCGCCTGATATATAGAAATCATTGAGAAACTGCTCTGCCGCACACTTTGGAGTTAAACGTGAGTTTTGTAGCTTCTTTGCCAACTTAGCCAGTGTCTCAGATGGCCATCTTGACATGTTTGCATTGTTAATGAGGAGAGGAGGAGAGGAAGTGAAGCAAGCATCGTCCCCAGCCTTCGTGACCCCCTCTGAGCATTTTGAGAGATACATTTCTTTTAATTCTGAAAATAAAACTTTTATGTTTTGGCCATTTCTGATATTCTGCATTTAGATTAAATCCTGCTTTTGATGTCCAATTCTGTGATTCTATGATTGTGGATTTTATAGGACGCTAGTGATGCTATGTACCTCATAAAAATCATTTCAAAAAACCAGAACTATCTCTTTATGCCAATACACCAGCCTGGTTTCTATTATGTTTTTTTGGGGAAAACAACGTGATGGTTCCCATTGAACCTACTATGGTGAATTGATTTAGCCAGTTGCACCACTTGCATTAATGCCATATATTCCATGCTGCTAATGTGTACCTCATACAACTCCACTTCTAAACCCTGAACTATCCATTTATGGATTTAGAATTTATTTATTTATTTTAAATGGGACAGTATGCATTAATGAAGATCCACATGTAAATGCAAGACATTATAGCCAAGTGGCTAATTTCCATCCCCAGTCCTATTACAGGGGACATTCCCATCTATCCCTTTAAAATCAACATAAGATCTGACGTTTTGTCAACTACTGTGTCCTGTGTGTGAAACATTTTGTACATTGAGTATTTTAATTTCATCATCTTCCTCCAGTCAATGAGAAACAAAACTTTGATTGTCTCTTACTCAAAGTCGCCGTTGCTGCTTGTCATCACCCACTGGTTGTTAATCAAAGACCCTGAGCAGTGTTTTCCTCCATTTTTCCAGGTAATGAGAGCCTGCCAAGGCATCTGGTCTGCTTTCATATCAGCACTCCCTCTGCCACATTCTGAAAAAAAAAGGAAAATATGCACCATAGTGTGACCAGTAATGAGGTAAACTCTAATTTCTATTTTATATTTAATGATGAGACAAAGAGGTTAATTTTTTTCTATCATTAACAGGTCTACAAGTGGTGAGAAATTGTGATGAGTGTGTTAATGTTGGAAGCTTTACCTGGCATGTATGAAAGACACCCTGTGAAAACAGAAAATAACAGGTTAAAGAAAGCTGGTCACAGTAAGGCAGATGATGAAGGCCCTCAATAGTGTGAAGCACGTCGTCTGAAGTTAATGGGGTACACCACATTAGGGTCAATATTTCTCTATCTAGAGAACAGATTTAGGGTTTCTATTTGTGTTGCTCTCTCTGCTGTGCCAGTGTCATGTGAATGAGCATTAACAGGCATTTCTTAAAAAAGTTACTTTACAAAGTGCTGCACGTTGACTACCAATTCAAGAAAAAGAAACAAATTTCAATAAAACTGAAGAGGAACTATAAATACATAACAAAAACACTAGACAATTTGTTAAACTAAAAGCCAGTTTAGAGGACAGCTACAGATTTTCTGCTCTCTTATAGGCACTATAGGCGTTGAGTGTAACTGCACTGTCGTAATACAGAGCACCTCACACTAGGCCTGTGCTTAAAATATCGATACGGCAAAATATTGTATCTCACTCCTTTGGGATACGTGTATCGATACGGATTCTACAGAATCGATATGGCCTAAATATTTTGACAGTTGTTGTTAATACACTTTGGGTAATGTTAACAGTGGTACAGTTCAAGGTAGAAGACAAGCTACATAGCGAAGCATATGTTCTAAATTTGAACTTAGGTCTACCATCTTTGAGGATCTGAATTTATGTCTCTCAAGTTGTAGAACCACTTAAAACTCATCCTTGTTCTTTTTCTTCTCATAAGAAAAAACTAAACTTGTCAAGAATTTTGCTTAAAGCATAGTCAATGTTCACAATTTACGTGTACTGGGATACGTATGGTATTGTGAAGTTGCTGGAAATACCCAGCCCTACTTCACACCAACATGCATTTGTTGACATACAGAGGGAAGGGAATGAGCCTACAGGACATCCGGCGAGACAAATAAACCACGTGGACAGATAAGGTACAGTATTATGTTTTTTTTTTTAAATATGTTACTTTTCAAAAGTCATCTGCACATTGTTAGCTAAACTAAGTTGAGAGTCTTCTGAGACATGACTGCAAAAGGATTACTTTATGCTCTTGGTGTATTCTGTAACTTTGTGCTCTTAGGCGGTGTTTAAAGACTACACTGGAGAGACACATTTTGACTAAATTTTACTTTGATTAGAAAGAACTAAATCATCCCTTGGAATGACTTCTTCAGGACTTTGCAGGACAAAATGCACTATACACTTTCTTGTGTCTCTTTATCAGTTTCCCTATGCTCACATGGTAATCTCATTGTTATTCAAAACTGCTTTTTATTTTGACAATGACAATTAAGTAAAGAATGAGTGTGAGTATGGGTAGAAGTTAAGATTCCAGTAGCACTGAATAGTGCAAATGTATAAAAGAAAGCAAATAGCAGATTATATCTATCTGTGTGCACGTATATATTCGTACATGCATTGAAAAATTTAACATTTAATACTACTAAAAAAAACAAACATTTTATGACACGCTGAGAATATAACTTCATGGGATAGAAACTTCATAAGCTAAGTTGAGGATCTTCTGAGAGATGACTGCGGTAGGATGACTTAATGCTCTGGATAAAGCTTCTTCATGTGACGAAGGTGTCGCTGATAACAACAGAGCAGTGCTGTATGTCACAGCTGTTTCTATCATCTATAAAGATACACGAAATGAATAAACTACATCAGCTGTGAAGAATTGTGACATCTACGTGTCAGACAGTGAAGGAAATGGTAAGTATATGACCTTAGCAGTTGCGATGCAATGTTTCTTTTGTGTAATTCTCTCTCTCCTTTCATGGGCATGTTGGATACAGGACTAGGCCACCACCTGAGACTTCTGAGAAGTCAGAGGGTCAGGAGAGTCATGGAGGTCTGAGGGGAAGCTTTGTTGCAAGTCTAAGCTAGCTCAAAACAGCAATTGCAGTGTCCATTTTGTTTGCTCTCCAGGGGCCACAATAGGCATTGAGTTTTCCTGCACTGTTGTAAAACAGAGCGCATCACACCAACATGCATTTGGAGGTGAATGAGCCTACAGAACCTCCCGCGGTGCAAACAAACCATGTGGACAGATAAGGTACAGTATTATGTTTCTTTTTTAAATATGTTACTTTCAAGGGTAAACCGCTGTTGTTCGTGAAACATTTGCATGTGCAATTAAAAAAATTTGTGCGCAGCTCTTAGGCTGTGCCTCAAGGCTACGCTGGAGTGACTCTGTTTTATGCTGGAAGAGAAAACTATGGGTTGCAAGCTTTCTAAGTTAAGTTGAGGATGTTCTGAGACATGACTGCGAAAGGATTACTTTATGCTCTCGGTGTACTTTGTAACTTTGACTGTAGCACTTAGGCGGTTCCTAAAGGCTACACTGGAGAGACACATTTTGACTAAATTTTACTTTGATTAGAAAGAACTAAATCATCCCTTGGAATGACTCCTTCGGGACTTTGCAGGACAAAATGCACTATGCACTTCCTTGTGTCTCTTTGTCAGTTTCTAGATGAGTATGTTGGGTACAGGACTAAGCCTCTACCTGGTACGCCTGAGAAGTCAGGGTGTCAGGAGAGTCATGGAGGTCTGAGGGGAAGCAGTGTTGCAAGTCTAAGCCAACTCAAGACAGAATTTGCAAGATATGTTTTTTTTTCCCTCCCGTGGCCACGTGGCTTTGAGTTTTCCTGCACCGTCGTAAAACAGAGCGCCTCACACCAACATTTATTTGCTGACATACAGAGGGAGGGGAATGAGCCTACAGGACATCCCACTAGACAAATAAACCATGTGGACAATAATGTACAGTTTTAATACGTTTCTTTTAGATATCACTTTTCAAGAGTCAGTGGTCTGTTGTTACTTTAGTGTAACCTGTCACTATGACGGTAGCTCTTAGGCTGTGCCTGAAGGCTGCACTGGAAGGACTCTGCTTTTATACACTCTGAGAGAAAACTTTATGGGATACATACTTTTTAAGCCAAGTTGAGGATCTTTTGAGACATGACTGTGGTAGTATTACTTTATGCCCTGGTAAAGCTGCTTAATATGAGACAAAGAAGACATTGATAATGATAGAGCAGAGCAGATGGTAGAAGACAATGTCACACTAAAGTAATACTTAAGAGTTGAGAATAAATGGGTAAAATTCATAATTGCTGAAAGACATTAGTGAAAACATCCATGAATGAATAAATTATATAACAATACAGGCTAAGTCTAAAGCAGCACTTTGACAAAAAAAACCCTTCTTATAATGACTTACACACATTAAATAAACAAGCATATTCAGTGAAGTATTATTTTCACTACGAATAACAATTGAAGACTGGATGCCAAAGTGATCCCTTTCTGATCAGAAATCTTATAACACATCTTCTCTTAAACCTGACTGGTGTATGTATGATTGAGCACTTTCAATCCAATAATGCCAACTCTCATTAGCCGAAGCCAGATGAGCAGAAACACAAAAGTAAACACAGCATATATTTGAATAAAGAATCAAAAGTCTATCTTACCATTGGGCCTGAGAAGGATGGTCACAGCGACAGTGCACAGAACCTTGTAGAGAGCCATTTTTCCATCTGCATCTCCCTAACATCGTTCTCCTCTTTTTATATCATTGTAGCAGATACTCAGCCTCACCCTCAGTGACACACCTTCCATTTAACCGCTATTCTTTATTCATCAGTGACCTCTGCATACAGTAGACACAATATACAACAACATGCAAGTCAAATATGTTTTGTCTGACACATGAGTCAGCATAAATTATATAACAATACATAAAATAAAAATTGTATATAACATTTTATCAGGAAAACATTACTTTCATCACTTTTAACTTTTCACTCAGTTTTACAGAATCCGTCCATCAAACAACAGGAACCTGAATTTGTTAAGAATGTCTTCAAAATATCAAAAAAATAAATTAAGCTTCATTTTGTTTTTGCATTACAACAGTCTTTTGTATGCATTCATTTACACTGGAGTTTTTAAGAATATCATCTAAGATTTTAAGAGAAAATATCTTTTTGCTTTTTTTTTTATATTGTCAAGGTTGCCTCAAAATGATTTATTTTGGTATATAAATGATACAGTTAATATCCTCAGATGGGTGTTTAGCTGTGACTTAGAATTTTTTGTTTTATTTAGCGGATGCTTTTGTCCAAATTGACATACATCTAAGTTTAAATGGATGGTGCAAAGGATCTTTCTCAAGAGTCCCTCAAAATAAATGTGCTGATATGTTTGAACCTTTACAATAAATTCTCCATTCTGAGCGAGAGGGCAGTGACAGAAGGGCTGTGCAAATTTGTCATGTTCCTTTTTCATTTTACCATTAAAAGTGTGGGAAACTCAGGAGTCTCATCTAAGCATTGGCTTTAAGATGTCTCTTTTATATTTTATCACACAAATAATTTGAGCCCTTTTGAACGGATATTAAAATGAAATGATCATTTTCTCCAGTAACACATTGTGAAGAGGACCTCTTTTACCATGTGCAAGCAGTAAAAAGAACTTCAACTGTGTAGTTTTTGAGTAATCTACTTTCAGAGTACACAAAATATTACAATATTCAGTTATGCTCACATACATAAGTAGTCAAAAGATGTGTTTATCATATTTTTGTTTTTTTAAAGGTGATTTTTTTAAATGACATGTCTGCACAGATTAATGTCATAATCAGACTAGAAAGAGTTCTTTATTCAAAGAAGCAATCTCTTTCATTTAGATTTTATGTTACCTTTTTATAATTTCTTTAAGCTTTAGTGATGTGAAAGTGATGGTCAGATAGAATATAGAGTATTTTTACAAGCTTTCATCAGAAGGAATTAGACTAGTTGAACAAGACACAAAGCAGAAATAATATTTTTTTTGTGTTGTGTTTTCAAATTTAAGTAAAAATTAGATTAAAATCTAAAAATGTATACAAACCAAATGGCTAACTTTCTCAGATTCCCACACCAAATTACTTGAAGCATTCTTACATAATAACTCCAGTGGTGCCACAAAACACTCACATGGTCCTTTGTAACTTTGACCACATTAAACCGGTTACTCATGATTGTTTTTATAGCAAATGCATCAATAAATCCCATTCATTGTCTGTCAACAAACAACACCCAGGCCATTATCCTGGTCTAAGAGAAGGCAACGTGACAAGAGTGTCATGTTGCAGGCACTGGAATATTTTTTGGTACCTGCCTCAGTGAGGACACACAAAGACTTTTTTGCACTACATGTATTAAGTTTAGACAGCCAAAGATGGCTCTTTAGTTCTTCAGTTGTAATAGCTGTCATTGATCAAGGACTTTAAAGAGTGTACATGCATGTTTGTTGTTATGAAATGCATTTGGAAGCAATTTTTACCTTTTCTTTCAAAATTTAGGAATTTTATAATGCTATTTAATGCCCGACTTTATGGCCAGTAAACTTGTAACCCAAAGCCTCACTTTTGCAAAGCACTTAATAAACAAGTGTCCCCTAATTGTTCCTAAATGAGTACAATGCTGTATTTTTACATTTATATTTTCTGTCAGTTAAAGTGTATTTATTTTAGGTTTGTCAGTCAGACTTTATATCTAAACCCCTCTTATCATTACTTTAAACTGTACATCATAACAACACATATTTGCTGTTAATGACAGCATATTCAGTCATTACTTCAACAAAGATGAGGATGAGGTGCCATTGATAACTGGATTATACTCTGTTGAGTGCTCCATGTAAATGCGAATATGTTGGCAGCAGCTTAAACCTAGACAGGGCATGCTCTGCATTTCAAATCTCTCTCTCTCTCATGATGAAGCACAAAAAGCCCACATTCTTCATTTGATATTGCAATCATTTTCCTGTTAATGTTCTTAAAAAACAAATCAAAACGTGGAGGACAAATTGGAGGTGGGATTTTCATTTATTCAGCATTCACCGATTCAGATGTAAATACGTTTCCACGTCCAATATTTTTGTCTTGCTTTCCCAGATATTTAGAAACCCACATTTATGAACAAAGATGAGATTGAAACAAATAATCAATTTTCTTGAACTCTTGAAACAAACAGGGATTATAAGTTAATGTAAGATATTACAAAGGAAGAAAAGCTGCTGAACACCTGCGAGGAAATTTAGAGAAATCGCTAAACAGTTTTTCACTGTTTCTGACCTCATCCATTTGATATCTTCTTGTGAAACTTCACATTTATTACTGCGTAAGATTTTGATTTCAAGAGAGATGCAAGTACACTATGATTTAAGGCCAGCTGCCACAAAATCCTTTTACCGGTCTCACCTAAACATATATGCAGTCTAATTTGGAGGTTTTCAGGCCTAAAAAGTTTAAACATGACTCTGAATTGAGGATTTTTATTGTACTCAGCAAGTCCACAACATGCATATGTGTGGCATTAATGCTGTTGTATTTGTTTTCATGGGAAGCTCAAATCTTGATCTTATAGTGGGGTATGCAAACCCAGCCTCCGCAGATTGTTTTTGGACAATACCATTATTTTTTAATGCTGAACTATGACCAAATGAAGGCGAAAAGCAGTCAAAATGACGATAGTTCAATTTGTGTACCTCCGATTTTTCTGTTGATACTGTTTAGTTTGGTTCAAGATGATCCTGGAAGCCCAGACTCTTGTGTTCATTTTGTGTTATTTAAATTTAATTATTTTTATATGGGTCGGATTGGGGTGCAGTGTTCCATTTTTAAGGGTAAAATTTATAGAAGCCACAGGTGATTTGGGAGAAGAACTCTGTGCTTCTTTGTTTTGCCTCTTTTGCTCTTTTCTGCAGCGATATGTAAAATCCTGCCTTGCCTTAAGCCCACTCTGGTCTGGTATTTACTCACTGGCAGAAGGAACCTTAAATAATCATGTTGAAATTGAGAAAGTCATGCAAGCTAACAAAACCAACAAGCCACGGAACCAAAACTTTATGCAATTCACAGAGCTTTTTCAAACTGTGGATGCTGCTCGGAACAGTTTGGTATTTTGTTGAGAATTATTGCATTCTGTCTTTTTTACCCTTGCATTTTTTGTGCAGAAGATCATTTTTTAATTTCGATGGTTAATGTTTTCAAGTCTCTGCATGTTTACGAGTACACGGATAGACAACTTTTGTTACCAACAGGGCCACATTAGAGAAATTGTAGTAACTGCCTGTGGGTGGTATTTACACAATGTAAAGAGTACTCAAAGAAGCTACTTGGGATATTTTATCTACGATACAATTAGCAGTACTCAATCTTATAAAAAACCTCAAATTCAAGCCAGTTTTTTCTTCTTTCTTGATGCTACTCTCAAAGCATTCACAGTCATTAAGACGTCTTTTACTTGGATTTTTATTTTGAATTTTGACAAATTAATTTCATAAAAACAGTTAAAGCCAGATATTGAACTACTTATTTGGAAAATGACTGTTTTTAAGTTGACATGGCTTATTTTTTTCAAATTTTCTACACAGAAATACATATTTTGATAGCTTTCACAAACTTGCAGGTGGCATTATGGAAGTCGGAGGGTTGCATGCATGTGGATCCCAGGTTGCCAGTTGCCCACCTCTGTTCTAGCTTACTAACTGCACAAATTTGTGACATGAAACCAACATGTAAGATAAAAGAAGTAATTAAAAAATTCCTCAAAGGCACAACATTTTATAGCAGTTACAGAATTCCCACACCTTATTAAAGACAGTTATTGGATATGTTATGTTGCATCTCATTCTTTATTGATTAGGCATCTTTCAGTAATATTGTTTCTTACTGTCACCAAAAAAAATAGCCCCAATAAAACCAGTGAATGAGACCCTTGGTTAAGAGGTTGAATGATTTCATTCTTTGACTTCATCAGTAAGAAGCAAAGAAAGAAAGAACTAGAGCAGAAAGTAAGATGACTGGAGTTGGATACATCCAGTTGACACCACCGTCAAACACACTTTCATGACCTCGGTGGCATTCACCATGTTTGGAACGATGGTCTGTAGGACAGACAAAGTGGCGGTCAGGGTCTTCTCCTGATGGGTGGCAGGAGACAGGGCTGTGGTTGCTCATCCAAGTGACATTGGTGATCCACTGGTAGTATGCGGGCACACTGGAGTACACTCTGAGGCTTTTAGCTGTGGGGCAGTTTTCATCGTAACCAGTCACTCCAACCTGGGTATACATGCCATGGTAATTGATCATCAGTGGTGCCCCCACATCCTGTGGAGAGGAGATAATGATCGTTTTTGAGATGGCATAGGGAGACTGAGGGCTGAACATTTCACAGAAGCATCCATCCTGTTAAATCATTATTCGCATATATATTTTTGGTCTGGAGAATTTCTATTCCATATATTCCAATTGCTACAGTAAGGTAACCATGTGCATCAAAAGTAAAGGGAACTTAATGATCACTTGAGAGAAAATCACTCATACAGTACTTGAGTATTTTCTCTTCTGCTGTTGGGTCTTCCTGAATCCATGCAGTCAAACAGTACATTGACAGAATCAATGCACACAGGCAGAAGAGCGTGTAGCAATTTGTTCCATCTTAGAATTGAGCCAAACAGAAACTCCCTGGAGGTAAAATAAAGCATGTTCCCAATTGTACATTGAACCCAACGTAGTTTGTGCATCATCTTTAAAACTCACAGTTGCATGGAATAACTGCACTTGCCAACAGCAGTGTACCTCACCAGCTCCTTCTCAAAGGTACAGCGCTGCTGGAAGCCCTTAGAGCAACTTCAGTGACTATTGTCAAGTACCTTAAGCAACATACAGAAATTCAATTTAATGTAGTTTGTATGTCAAAGCTCTCAATTCAGAGGGGAGGCCAGTGGGTGGCTCTAAAGGTTTTATTAAAAGGCCTTTTGTCGATAAAGTTATAACTGTGTTACTCACAGATGGTGGAACCTTAAATTTTGTAGCCAATAATTTTGGTAGTAAGAGTTTTTGTGTTGGAAGTTTCTGGTTTGATGAGTGGGGAGCAGCCAGGGACATCCCATATGCACGCTTACCCCCTTCGCAGGCCTATTCACAGCCAAAATACCAAAAAATAATAGAAAAATATGTAACATCTATTTTGATAGAAACATCATTTTTTGTCACTTCCTCATATTAAAGTCTATTTTTGTGTGTAGAAGGGCAGAAGAAAATTCATTTCAGCTGTCTTATTGAATTTAGAGTGATAGAGGAGCACATTAACCCCTTCATTTTGGGCTTTCACCCTTATGCCCTGAAAATTTCACAGGCAAATGCACAGAAGGAGGAAGGCATGTCCTTCTCATTGCCCCACAGCACATGCTGTCTGACTGTTTAGATGACCATCTGCATTTATGTTGTTTTGGACACATCTGTACATAATTGTGTGCTCTAATTTATTTGAGAAGTTTGACACAAAATTACTTTCTTTATGTTGGACAGGAGTTAGATGGTGTTTGATCACAATTGCAAGTAAGGTTTTCATTACCATGCATCCATGCTCCATGTCCATATGCTCTTCAGGACGTCCAGCACACATCTCATACATGTTGAGTCCACAGTGGTAGCATTTACACCTGTCGTGTCCGACTATTGGTACTTCTACCATGGATCCAGGATACGGACCTATGCAGTGATATAATCAGAGAAAGAAAAAGGTTTTATTTAGAAGCTTGTCAGATATGGTGAGTCAAATTACATAGCAAGGTTTTTCTTTTGCTTGTGTGCCATGTGACCTTACTTGTGGGGACCCAGGCTTCCATCCCACTGTGGAAAACACTGTCTGGGGAGGCCAAGCAGGCTGGAAAGATGTTGTCTGTGTAGTCCACAGGGTATGATAGCTTCATAAGGCAAATGCCTTCCCTGGTCTTACAAGTGTCTTGGGGCTCATGGCACATGACATGGGCAACTGGAATTGTTTTTGTGCAGCTGTGTGGATCTGACCCAACCATTGGTCCCAGGTGAACATATGCATGATATCCAGGTCTTTAAGGAAAAAACAGGTATATGTTAAAGGATCTGAGTTGAGGGCTTATGTTTTCTGCTCTCTGGTGTAGTTCTTGAGTGGGTGCTGCATCAGTTACTTTTTGTCACTGAGCTCTAAGTGTTCTCAGCTAAAACTGTGCTTGTAAGTATCACTAATTCCCCTATCACTATTTAAAGTCAAGAAGAGAGGCCTTTGGTTTAAAATTTAATGAATGGCACCCAAAGAACTTTTAAATGTGGTCATTGTGTATTATTTCTGTTAAAAACCCATTGTAACTTCAGCACTGAATTGGAACTATATTTGGATGTTTAAAATTAGTAAAGAACTGAAAGTCATCTTTCATGGTGACAGCTGTCTTTCATATATTCGTTACGATTAAACTGAAGTTACCACGTGAACTCCTTAAAGAAGGGAGTATGCTGCTTTCGTCCTGATTGTGATTAGGCAATGCAATGCAAACTATGAAGGCCAGTGTAAGTCTGTAAACAAAGAGGTGGATTGTATAAAAGATTACATAAAAGCCACCATGTTATGGTTGAGCAGTAGCAATTGTGAATCTACTGCAAACAACAGTGTTGTTTTAGATCAAGAGATTCAGAGATACTAAATGTCTCAATGGAATGTGGATGGGGCAGTTACTTCCCACGACAGCACAAATCAACGAATGAATCAATGAATCAGTTTTTTAGGAGATTAAAAAGTACAGAAGCAAGATTGTCCCTTAATAATTCAGCTTCTCTATAAAGGGCACAGTTAATCAGAAATTAAACTTTATCCATTACAAGCAAAGTTAACTTTGGTAACAGTTGAGAGTTTATTGAAAAAAGGTGAAGCACTCAACCTTAAGTCTTTTTTCCTCATGAAAACCTCTCATCAGTTTCTTACACTTGGATGGCATTTATATGTTAATTGTGATCCAAACAGGCTACCTTGCAAATCAGGGACATCATGCTCTCATCAGAGGCAGTCAGCTCATAGGACATCAGAAAAGCAATCATGGCAGACAGGAGACCGCTGCAGTCAAAGGTGTTGTTTTATTTAGACAGTAGGACGCCATCTGCCAGTGCGATTTCAAGCAAAAGTAGAAACACCAGCAACCTGCTAAAACATTTATGCTTGAGAATTGCACTGGATACCAAGAGAGGGGTTTTGATGCAGAAACCTTGTAGACCTGCTTTTTTTTACATGGGAAATCCCCAAGAAGGAAGGAAATTGATAGGGAATTGGATCGTACAGCAGAACCAACGATGGCATTGGTCATTAAAATCATTGATTCCTATCTCAAGCATGAAGAATCCAAAAAAACTAAAATATAATTTAAGTCTATTTTAAAATGACGAAGAGGCTTTCAGCTTTTTTAAAGGGCATATTTTGCCTTATCTTGGTGTCATTTAATATATTTTAATAACTGTTGTTTTGACAGTATGTGCATAAACTCTTTGGTTATGGACCAATGGACTGAAACTGCTGACAAAAATGTCATGATGTAACATTTGCATGTTAATTCTGTGGATCTGGAGCCTTTTAGAAGTGGACTATGGTGTCATCAAAACATATTAAAATGGTTAAAATAATCAAAGTTGATTATAGTATTCTTAGTCTGAGTTTTTTAACATCTCTTAAACCATTCCATCCTCTTCAAGGC
The DNA here is from genome assembly GCA_036419115.1 of Scarus forsteni. Classification (NCBI taxonomy): domain Eukaryota; kingdom Metazoa; phylum Chordata; class Actinopteri; order Labriformes; family Labridae; genus Scarus; species Scarus forsteni. The sequence continues at coordinate 6,353,918 of JAZDUH010000544.1, forward strand.
CATAAAATGGGAAATATGTGAAACAGTCTTCCAATGTTCACTTACTTGGGCCTGTAGTGGGAAGCTGTCAGCACCCAGTAGTGGTCAATGAGGGACCCTAAGTATGATACATGATGCTCATCCGTGGTAATAACAACCATCCAAGGCCAATGCCAGTGTGCATTACCATCCACCATGTAGCCACATTCTGAGGGGTGGAGAATTGAGAACATAGAATAATATGTATTAAAATACTGTTAAAAAAGTCTTTATATTTAGTAATGGTCAGACGAAAGAGTAATGGAGGTGGAAGCATCTTAAAGACAAAAGCAGAATGTAAGGAACTTAAAAGTGGGTACTTACGTGCATGATGCATTGTGGCCAACCCTAAAGACGAAAAATGAACAGTTAAACCACGAGGAGGATGGTGACTTGAACTTTTGAGCACACCCAGTAACAAAGAGAGGCAAATTGAGCGTAAAGATACAAATGCCTTTGTTGAAACATGAATCTTTTCCCAATGAGATGAAAGTAATATGACATCACTGTACAGTTTCTTTACACAACTTTCAACTTCCATATAATTAATCGAAAAAGAAAATCTGAGCTGACTCTCAAATGCCCTCATAGTTTCAGGTAACTGATAATTCTGATCTATTGTTTACATATTTACCCAAAAAGATCTTTTGTCAAATTTGTCATTGTTCTGGGCACAAAGAATTAACCCCTGTCCAAGACTGCAGACCAATGGGAGATGGAATTAAAAAAAGAGTACAATGCAAAAGATATAAAGCTCCTTCTGTTTATGTTAAAAATTTTGCTTGGGATGTTTTCATTCCAAATTTTCCAACTTTGAATTTTTCTCGGAATGTTAGTCAGGCACACGTAACAAGTGATTTTGCTGGTAAACTGAATATAATGTAATTATACGGATTAATTTTACTATTGACATCTTTTATTATTTTACAAGCGACAGTCCATGTTGATGAATCAACGCAGTCATATTAGCCGCTCTGCGTGCTCATTCAGCAACGTGATGTCTGAACATCAGTTCATTACTTTATTATAATGAAAGTGTCCACTAATTTTGAGGCAAGCATAGATGTGTGGTGTAAAGTTTGCTTTGATGCTTTGACAGCCTTTGTAATAACCAGAGCTAAGGCTAAGACCCATGTGTGCTTGTGAGGAAACCATAATCTCATGGAAAAACCCTGGTAAAAAATGATTGTGCGTGTTTCAAGAGGAGTTTGGGCATGCCTCCAAGGAGATGTGGGAACCCCTTTGGATGGGATTTGAAAAGGATCTTGAGGCCATTGGGCCAAAAAAAAAAAACATTGTACAAAGCAGAGACTAGAGTATGTAATGTAATTTAAAGCTCCCCTGAGATACTTTTTAGATGTCATGTTTCTCATGGAATTTATTGACTTTATCCTTGTTGTAAGAGAAGGACAAATGAGCAATAAAGCCATAAAAGACAACATTGTCTCCAACATATTTTAAAAATTAGGTATATATCAATCGGTGTGACACCCACACTGGCACTGTTTTACAAATCTAAAATCAAAAGAAATTCATGTTTTGGACTGGTCTGGACATCATGAGCCATTAGTATTTACTGTTGTATGTTTTACAACTCACCAAAAACTCCTCACAGGAGTGTTGTCTTAAAGAAGACTTTTAGACAATAAACACTAAGTTTAAGAAGGAAATTAAGATATATAGCCAAACAATAAATATTGTATAGAGTAATATGTTTCAATAGAATGAGAGAAATTTGCCAACAGAGGGGTGAGTTTGATAATTTTCAAATTTTGAGAGAAAATAAAAATCATTGACCTTATTTTTACAACTTCTCTTAAAGGCAAGCTAAACAAAATCCTTTTAAAATGACTTTTTTTGGTGTTTGCTTTACTTAAGGTCCATATTTTAGATACTTTGTAATTCTGATTTAACTGTCCTTTAAGTTTTTGTGTATTATAACTATTGGCACTTGCCTATGTATCCTGTTCTTACAATCCTTTTGTTCTTTCTTTATTTTTAGTTGTTTTTCCAGTACTTATTTGATAATATATTTGTCTCCTTTGCTTGTGTGAATAATTTGTGTTTAGGACTTAACTGTCTCATAAGTTTTTATCACCAGTGCAATAAGAAGATAATTAACTAAGTATGAAAAAAAGCTGTAGTCTTAATTATACATTAGTCCATGCAATACCCTGTTGGAAACTTTCAATGAAAAGCTCTGAAGTAACTTCTCGTTCTTTCTTGGAGCCATTTGTTAACCAACCTACTTGGACAATATCATGAGTTAAACATGAGCAAAATCAAAATGAGCAAACATTTCAATTCAAAGAAGTCTGTGTGTCTTACCATTGTCTGAGAGAAGTATCAACACAACTGCACCACACAGGAACTGGTAGGAAGCCATTTTCCTGCAGTATGTTCTTCATTCCTGTTTTCCAAAATTTATAGATATTGCAACAAACCCTCAGCTCCACCCACAGTGGTCTGTATGTTTGTCAGCAACATGCTGAACAAACCTCCCACCAAGCTCTAGTCAACCATATCCATGCAAGGTATGTTTTATCTAAAAAATGTGCATGAGGTTATAGAAATGTAAGCAATACTATCCTCACGTATCTTATCATTTTAGATGTGATGTTTAATGAGGGCTGCACATATTCTTCAGCATGGTCTGAAAACTGGTCTGAGAGGTCGAAGACTAGGTTTTCTATTTTGAAAAGAACACTGTGCAGCAATGTCATTCTGTAGAGATGGAGAGGCAAGTTAATGACTCAGACTCAAGATGTATGGGGGTGGTCACAAAAGAGACAAATTTAGGTGCATCCACACAAGTTTTTAGTTGTATGAGTGTTTCATACTCAGATTTGGCATTCAGTGTGCCTCAAAACATACATTTTTGAAAACAAGTGCTGGAGTGGATAAATCTGAAAACGCCGGCCTTGCATTTCCATGCGTACAATAGTTTCAGAAACTATTGCATCATCACTCCGTCTCTCACTTAAACCTCATGCACGGATCCTGACAACAATAGAAACAGTGGCAGAATAGGGTGTTGCCCTTGTGCTGCGGAAGCTATCAAGCTTACTCTGACTTTCACAGCAAAACCCTCTGCTCCTCTTCGACCACTTTGAGTAACAAGACGGAACTTTTGACGGCACATGCATGCTCTATGTCTTCTCTGGCTTTGGTGTTTGTCTGCAGCAGTGTTACAGTGCCACCCACAGGCTATGCATATGTACCAAAGCGTTTTCAGTGTTTCATGTGATCGGACACATTTCTTAATGCTCTTTATGGAAAATATTTCCATGATGAAACAGTTTTTGTCTTTGTGTGGACTGGGCCCCCGATCCACCCAGAGGTGACTTTAGAGAAAAGGAATGAATGAAAACCAATTCCTGTTAAGAACTGTTCACTCTCTCAAGGAATCAGTCATTAGACTTTTTGTTTATCAATTGAAACACCTTTGTATGGTCCTTTCTCTTTTAGATAGCTTGTTTGCATAGCTGAGGTTAAGCCACTTTTGTTTCCTCATAAATGTAATTGATAATCAGTCTCTCAGGATTTTGCAGTGATGATTTGCAATTGTTTTTCTTAAAGTTGCACCTAAAATTGCAGTATTTGAAAGCTTTATTTTGTTAAAGACATAACGTGAGTAAGATCATTTGCACATTTATTCAAACTGTTTCACCCATTTCAGTTTTCTTCAAGGACTGGTTGAAAAACAGTGATTCTACTATATGGTTTATTTCCACCAGATATCAGTGTTTCCTTTTGGGGTTTTTTTGCTAGGGCTGGGGCCCTGTCCCTCTGTAGGGCAGGGATCGGCAGCCCATGGCTCCTGAGCTGCATGTGGCTCATTTGCCCTTTACTTGTGGCTCTCTGGAATCAGACAACAGAAGAGCATAAACTCATTCTTTGTCTAGAATTGCATTCAAATTAACAGATGTTAATTCTGCATGTTTTACTTCTACTTGCATAAAATGTTTTTTTTTCCTTAAATATTTTTTGTTTTTTACATTGCCAGTTTTGCGTCGTGTGTGAGCGTCCCATAACCTCTGTGTGACCTGCAGCAGAAGAGCAGCAAGATGCTGCTGCATCTTTAGCATTGAGCTCACATGTGTTGTTTTTAAACATTTTTATGCAGCTTATCCAGCAGATGTTTTGATGAACTCTCTTGCTTTTAATACGGCAACTGCCGCTGTGAAGGGATTCAAACATAAAAGGAAGGCATGATAAAGCTTCATAAAGGACAAGAGAAAAGGGGAGACGATAAATTCAGGGGGATTTTTACACAAAGATATCAGGTGGGTATCTTTTATTACCATGTCAGCTGTGTGCGATGTGATAGCTATCAGTCTATCTCCCCCTCACTCACTCTCTCATTCAGTAACTACAAACTCAGGTGTGGTGGCTATGTGTAATTTGGTCATCAGGCATAATTTTTTAATAAGACTTCAAGATTAACATGAAAGTGAAACTCACAAGACTACGTCATGGTTATTATAAAATTATTCATAAAAATGATCAGAATGCAAGAAAAATAATTTAGGTTTGAAAATGTCAGAGGAAGATGGTCTGACCCCCATTCCACCTGATGATTTCCCCACTGCAAGTAAAACCTGATCCTGAGGAAAAAACTGAGTAACATCAAAGACAAAAAGGACAACAAAAGTGATAACAGGCAAATTTAATTGACTGTCGTTTTGGTAGACAAGTCAGATAATCGACACACCATTGTTGTCATTTTAACTCTAAACTAGAAAGCACTCAGAGAGCGCAGACCTCCGCCAGCGCCACAGTCCTCACCCATATTGTGATTTTCACCATAAATATTAGTCCTACCTTTATTTCATCGAAATACTAAGATTCCTTGACCATGAAAACATAGCATTAGCAATTGGATTCATAATGATATCTATTTTAGTTCAGTAGTTCCGTCATGGCAGATCCAGACGCTGATCCGTATCAACACCAAAATTGAATCACTTCTTCCTTTTTCCATGCTGAACATTTCCTTAAAATTTCATCAAAATCCATCCACGACTTTTTGAGTTATTTGTTCACAGACAGACAGACAAACAGACTCTCCCGAGAACATAACCTCCTTGGCGGAGATAATTATTAATTGCTATATGATATGGTTTAACAGTAATGCCAAGTTAAAGCAACACAATGTCAGCTTGTAAAACAGATTGCTTATCAATCAAATGTCATTATAGAAATGTTGAGTTTTTAGGTGTAGCTGTCCTCATTTTAATGTTCAAATGTGTTTTTTGGCTCCAGACAGTTTCTGTTTTCATTTATTTATTTATTAATTTGTGACAATATTTCGATTAAGTTAGTGTTAGTGTCTCTTTGTCAAAAATTAATGCACAACTTTTAACCACTTCTGTCTCTTGTATGTCATGATTACATTCTTGATTTATTTGTCATTTCTGCTGACTATTTGCAAGAAAGGCATTTTTGCATGGTTCAGGTCTTCAGAGGTCTTAGGAAGTCTAAAATTTGCTAGAACTGTGTAGGAACTAGACAACTGTTCATTTTGAAGAACACAGCATCACCAAGTTTTATTTCCAAATGTAACTGTGGTGTCTGTCAGTCAGTCCACTCATGATAATGTTCACTCCCCTTGTTTTGACTTTATTGAGGCAAGTTTCGCACAACGACCCCAGAAAATCTGTTGTATTTTTCCCCGACCCCATCACATGTGAAATATATTTACAAATGGCAACATTTTTCTTTTCTTACAAAGTTACTTTCAGTCATACTCATCTCTCAGTGATTTGCATTCCCTTGTTTTGCTCTATAGTTACACTCACATCTATGCTCTGCCCTCTGAACCCTGTCATGTTACAGGGTCGCTGCAGCTCGTTCAGCTCACGTCAGCAGATCCAGAATCAGTTTATTCTCCCCCTGTTGTTCATGTGCCTTAAACCAGGCTGAAAAAATCTGTTTCTAAATCTGTTGCGTAATACTAAATGGAAAACATGGCAATATATCGGCTAAAATATCAGCAAATGATTCCATATCTGGCAATACTAACAACATTTTAGGCAGTTATCTGTCGTTCTAGTAATACCATGGATCTCTACATATTATCTTTGTCAAGTTTTATGTCTCTTACTTGTCCTCTCCTGATAGTGTGCTTCTATGCACAAGACCAAATTAAACAGTACAGGAACTTCATTCTCTTCCTATTTATAGTACCTGTAGCTGCCTTTGGCAATACTTTTACTCCTCAAAGTTTGTAAAAAATAAAGCATGCACTCTTCAGAAGATTCAGCACAAGACTTCGATTTATTAGGTGTCCAGAAACACTAAGGGTCAATGTCTTACATGTCTGATGACTGTGTTCTTAGGACATTGCAGCAAGCATGTTAGCCTCTGCATCATTACATTTCTTATTGCCTGTTATACCCAAAGTGCCATAGATTTATTGAATGTTCTCATTACAATTGACAACCCTTCACCAGATGCTTCATAATTTCAATAAAGATGGTTGAGGGATTAAGCATTATGTTTAATAAAAATACCAGTTTAACAAAAATACCACTCTGATGATCCTGTACAACTGAAAGAACAGATACATTTTTACCTTTTTGACAAATTAAAGAGTAACTCAACATTTTGCCACTGATCTCCAGGTTATCGATTAGTTTTTGATCATGGTGCCAAATTATGAATTTCAGAGTGCACAAGATGATGAAAATGCTTGAAAAATTTCCCTGTATGTGCATGGACTGTAATTTCAGTCAATGTCAAGTTACCCTCTGATTAGTCAATAAGTGAGAGAGACCCTGTCCATGCTTGATTGTTTGGCGTGTTGGAAATAGAGGAGAAAAAAGGTGCTTTTTTAATGAGACACATGGGCTAAGAGCTGATTGCTCTCATGCTTCCATTTACTTGGTCAGGAGTAAGTACTGTAGAGAGATATAGCAAGAACACAATAAGATGAATGGGGAGGTATGCATCATCACACCACTGCCAAACACGCTGTCATCTTTGTCATCTCTCTCGCCATCCTTGCAGCCACATGGTGGCTTTGTTGTTTGAGGAGGGTGGGGTTTGGGGCACTTGGTTGGTGGCTTGGGGAACTTGGTGAAATCAGGGAAATCAGTTGTTCGTAGCATCGGGGGTGGAGTTGTATCGTTAAAGTCAACGGTCATGTTGTCATCGTCTGAAAACGACACTCCAATTATGGGTATTGTTGAGTCATTTTCATTTAGGACAGCCTGTCTTGAAATCCCGATAAGAGTCCATCTCTTGGCATAGTACACTGTTCCCGCCCCTTCATTTACCTTAGGAAAAAATACACATGGAATAGAAGTTCAGAAGAAGGCAAGACTTACCATTAATGTAAGAATGTACAAAATATTATAACTTACTCGGCTTGATAAAACTAATGTTAGGGAATTTTTACTGACGTAGAAGGACAAATGTTCACTGTTTTTACCATATTTATCATACTGTGTGGAGGTCTGGGAAAACAACTATAAAACCACACTACAGCACATATGCAGTATACAGAAAAGAACAATAAACTGCCGAAAGCCGAAAACATAGATCACGCAAACCTGTTTTTAAAATCAGAAATGTTGAAATGTGTAGATTTGGTCGATTTTAAAACAGCACTAGTAATGTATGAAGCAAGAAATAATCTACTACCAAATACAATCCGAAAAATGTTTACAGAAAGGGAGCAAAGTTATGATCTAAGGGCAAACCTAAACTTTAAAAAACAAAAGGAACAACAATGAAACGTTTCTGTATATCAAGTTGTGGAGTGACTTTATAAAACAATTTGGATGTGGAAACCAAACAATGTGCAAACATAAATCTGTTTAAAAAGAGATACAAAATACTGTTTCTAAATAAGTATATGGAAGAGGGGTGTGTGTGAGAGTGATGGGGTAAATAAATAAACCATGAAAATTATGTTGAAATGTCTATATTGATGCTTGTATGTTAGGTCATATGTATATGTATGTGTATGTGTGTGTAAATATAAAGATGTATGTATGTGTATCTATCTATATATATATATATATATATATACATACATATATGTGTGTGTGTGTGTGTATGAATGTATATATATGTGTGTATATGTGTATGTTGTGTACATGTATATACATTCGTATATGTTTGTATATGTATATATGTGTATTGATTATATATTTGTTTTGTGTAGATAGTTTAACATATATATAGAGAGAATGTATGTCTTGTAATATACACTCAAAAAAATATTAATAATATATATATTAATAATAAAAAAATTAATTCTGCTACTGATGCAAATATATCATACACATGTATACTCAACAAAAATATAAACGCAACACTTTTGTTTTTGCTCCCATTTTTCATGAGATGGACTCCAAGATCTAAAATTCATTCCAGATAAACAATATTACCATTTCTTTCAAATGTTGTTCACAAATCTGTCTAAATGTGTGATAGTGAGCACTTCTGCTTTGCTGAGATAATCCATCCCACCTCACAGGTGTGCCACATCAAGATGCTCATCGGACACCATGATGAGTGCACAGGTGTGCCTTAGACTGTCCACAATAAAAGGCCACTCTGAAATGTGCAGTTTTGTCTCACAGCAAAATGCCACAGATGTTGCAAGCATTGAGGGAGCGTGCAATTGGCATGCTGAAAGCAGGAATGTCAACCAGATCTGTTGCTCGTGCATTGAATGTTCATTTCTCCATCATAAGCCGTCTCCAAAGGCGTTTCAGAGAATATGGCAGTACATCCAACCGGCCTGACAACAATCCACAGGCCACAATTGACAATCTGATAAACTCTATGTGAAGATGTGTTGCACTGGTGTGGTGGTCACACCAGATACTGACTGGTTCTGAGTCCCCAGACCCCCAATAAAGCAAAAAAAAAAAAAAACGGCACATTTCAGGGTGGCCTTTTATTGTGGACAGTCTAAGGTACACCTGTGCACTAATCATGATGTCAGATCAGCATCTTGATGTGGCACACCTGTGAGGTGGGATGGATTATCTCAGCAATGCAGAAGTGCTCACTATCAAACATTTAGACAGATTTGTGAGCAACATTTGAAACAAATGGTAATGTTGTTTATCTGGAATGAACTTTAGATCTTGGAGTCCATCTCATGAAAAATGGGAGCAAAAACAAAAGTGTTGCGTTTATATTTTTGTTGAGTATACATGTGTATGATATATTTGCATCAGTAGCAGAATTAATTTTTTTAAAGACCCGTGAGGATCAGTAATAAGGGGTAGGAACTTAATGTTTTTCACTTCTTCGTATTCACTTCTTCGTATTCCTGTATTCCTATATATAATTACTTAAATTTTTTTTTTCATTGATGTGAATGGCATTTAACATTTTTTTTTGCATACATGTTTGAAATAAAAAAACAATTCAATTCAATTGAAAAAATCCAATTGTGAGGAATCCTGGTACATACACGCAAGTTACTTTTCTTGTTCAAGGGTTGGTTGTGAAATTATGAATGGAACTTAACTAGATAAAATGCATTATCATTAAATATTTTTGGTTTGATATACCAACAGCTGACGTTACTGTTTTTTCCTCCTGTCCATTTTTTTTCTTTTTTTTTTCTGTCAGTCCACACAGAGGGGAAGAAATTACTGCTGTGAGTTACAGTGCCATAAAGATTGGCCATAATTCCACAGTACTCCTCTGAGAGGAGAGGCAGTAATATGTAGCCAGACATCCAATAGGAGGGACCCCTTCTTCTTATCTGTATTCGATATATGGAAAAAGATATTTCAGCATGTGCCAAACCTGAAAGCCCTGTGGGTCTTGTAACATTGCGGAATTGTATTAAATTCCTGGTATGCAAATATCCATCAGGGTTTTCAGAGTGAACATGAAGTCCATTGTCCATCATACTCATGCAGAAACATGCACAAAACCCTTTATGTTTTAAACTACAATAGAACTATCTAAAATATGTAAATAAAGTTTTCCCTCAGAGTAAGTGGGCAGACTCAGTCTGTTGATTAGAGCTACTGACTGCATCTGTCTGCACACTGGGTTTAGAAGCTGTGAGCGCCACAGGTCAGTTCCAGGGCCCGGGAGCTACCCATGCTGGTTCATGGGTAGCTCATGGTTCATGGAGATGCTATAGCATAATTTCCGTACCCACCTTCCATGCAGGTTTTCCTAAAAACATATAGTGTCTAAATAAAGACAACAGTAACAGTTAGGTGCAGTTATCTGCTCACTGGAGGACACCAGCATGCTCCACTCGTGTGCAAACAGATGAAAGGTAAATGCTTAGTTTGTGTGTTTAAATGAAATTGCTCTTTACATGTGTCATTATGGTGATTGAATCATTAAATAAGTGAATGCTGTTATTCAGATAGTTGTATTACCGTTTGAAATGAAAGATCAACAATTAGGGATATAAAACAGTGAGATGAAAGGACAATGTATGACTTTGGCCACCACTAAAATATATATATATATATATATATATATATATATATATATATATATATATATATATACATAGTAAAATATTTTAATCTGACCTCTGACGTAAGGTCAAATTAATGACTCCAGGTTGCCCTTAGATATGAGTATGAGTGTGAGTGTGAATGGTTTCCTGTCTTTTTATGTATGCCCTGTGATTGGTTGGTGACTGTTTCAGGGTGTACTATGCCTCTTGCCCATTGTCAACTAGCAGCTAAAATAAACCTTTGAGACTTTCCCTGGAGATAAAAGTCACTTGAAAAGTTAATTTAGTTAATGTGCATAAAAATATATCAAATGCATGAAGGATGTTTATGAAGTCAATTTTCTGCTTAAAAGTAAGATAAAGAAATTGTTTAGCAATAAAAGTGTACCCTTTCTTCTCATTAAGCCCCTGTTCTGGGAAGAAATGCATAAAATACTCAGAATGTAAAATGATTTTTAAAATTATAATGGACTTCAATGGCAAAAATATCAAAACATTACTGAACTGAAAGCTATGTCAAAAATGTGAAGAATATACCAAATGGGATTAACCAACTGTTGCATCCCTAATCCTGATACTTAAAGTAGGAGATGAATGTTAGGAAGGATTTGCTAATAAAATCCTGACTGGATACAGGGGATGATTGTGTCAGTGTTAAGATGTCTAGGGGGATGCTTTGGACTAAAGTGACTGGATAAAAGGGGTTAAGAGAAGCTGTTTCTGTCATAAATGGAGATAACCAATGCAAACATGCTAATGCTAAAAACTGGAGAAAAAAAAACTTTTAATGGACAAGTCTGAAGAGGAGACCATGGAAGATGACTGACATTAGTTTAAGGCTATGTTAGCTCGCCTGACAAACTGACTGGTTACCTCAGCGTATTTTAACAAAATGAAGCTAGAGTTGTAGATAAGGTAATGAAAAGGTAAACTAATCAAACTTGTGCATTATGTGCTTCCTGATATCACCTACTTTAACAAAGAAAAGGGAGACATGGACAGTAACAAAGCATCACAATGGAATACACAAAAGGTTCAGTTACCTCACAGGTATCATTTCCTGTGTATTCAACACAGAGCTGGTCTTCATAATAAGATGTCATGTTACATTTGCTGGATTCAGTAATCTCACCTTCACCTAATAAGGGAAAATATTAAAAGGCGATGATTATTTTAAAGTGTCAGAGTAATCTAACAAAACAAAATATTTAAAAAAAAAACTAATATTGTACCTAACTGATTTATCATTAAAAGCATTTTGCATGAAGCGTGAAAATATTTTTCTGCAGTGAACAAAAGAATTATATAAAACTTCAGAATTAAGTTATGAGTAAAAAAAACTTGACAACTTTACATTTGTGGAAATATAACTGAACAAACATAAGAATAGAATGACTGCATATTTGACCATCTGACTAATAAGTTAAAGTTAGATGGTGTGGTAGCCTCGCAATCTGAATGTATCACAATTCTTTTTAAAATTAATGTTCATCCTAATTTACAAATTAGAGTAAAGATCTCTAATTTTGGAACCTCACCCTGATTAATCAGAGTGTGTCCCACAAAGTTGTTGGTACTGCAACAAAACATCTTAGAAACAATTTTGGCACTGCTTGAGGAGCAGGTGAACACTGTGGAAATATGGCCTTTGCTGAAGGCCATTCAGTCCTGGTCAAATCAAGGTGAGAGTTGTGTCTGCATCCTTGGCACAAAGTCAGACACTTTCTCAGTGTGTGTTGGCCTCTGCCAGGGTTCCCCCTTGTCACTGATTTTGTTTGTTATTTGATGAGATAGGATTTCAGGGCCCAGCCGTGGGATGGAAGAATCTCATCTGTGCTTTTTGCAGATGATGTGTTTCTGTTGGTGTCTTCAGCTGAGGACCTTCAACAGACACTGGGGCGTCTGAGTGAGCAGTGGCCGGCAAAAAGAGATTTCTCTTAAGGGTGGCTCGATTAGGTTTTACAGATAAAGTCGAGGAGCCCAGCACTCCAGATTGGACTCATTGGGCATGGCTCTATCAATCAGTTATTTTGGCCACACACCAATTTTAACATGGATTCTACAAGCTGTTTTTAAAGGGACCCCTGGTCAGTTTGGCTGAACCTGAGAGAAGTTCAGGTTATTGTAGAGCCTGAATGATTAATTCACCGGCATAGTCCACAATTCTCAAAAACCTGCTGGTTAGTTGTCAAGTCAAGATGATCACCTCCTAAACACCTCTTTTTAAAAACTGCTGTAAGTATATGAGCTAAAGTACTCAATGTAGCTTAACAGTCGGCTTCAGATCTCTGAGGGAGCATCTATTTGTAGTTTTATGGGGTAATATGTCAGACATCAAGAGAACAGAACAGATTTCATTTTCAATGTTACTGTAATGTAGGAAATATGAGTGTGTACTCTGAACTTACATTCATCAACAAAGACTGGTGTTCCATTGCTGATACCACTGTCCGCCCCAACCAGACATATTGGAGTCATGTTTGAAGGCTTTGACAGGGTGTAAACACATGGAATGACGTCCATGCCATCAAAAAAAGGATAGTTTGCTCCAGATTCCTCAGAATCATCAACCATTTCAAAATCATCAACTCCAGATGAGTATCCATCTTGTCCAGTGATTTCTACCTTAGACAGACTTAGAAATAGAAATACAAAATGTTATTGTCTTAGACTTTAAGGTCCAGGACCAAGTGTAAAAAGTAAAAAGTTTGTTACAGTTTTATCTAAAAATGAGGACAAGTACTGAAACTTTCTGAGAAAAAATGCCTCAAATAAGCATTTAGGAACCAAAATCTAAATTTCTAAAGAGATCTCATCAACCTGGCAACACCCTTTTCATCACACCGTAAAGAGATGATCGGTAAGTATAGTTGCATTGCGTTCTTCGTCGAAGTTTCTCACAGATATACAGGCATCGGTGTATTGGTTTGTTTGCTTGATGCTAACACACAAGTAGGATTGCCCAAGGCTGGCTAATAGAGAAGCACAACACTCGCGATATTTTTTGCTATTAGTCGACTTATCAGGTCATACATGAATTGCAGCTTACTGCACCAGCATGCAGCTGCTCTCGTACAACTATCATTACCTTCCAGCTCAAACTGTTAAAGGTATGTGCTCACTAAAAATAAAGATAATTTAAATGGTAGTTCATTCAACTTGTAATTAACCTTGCAGCAGTTATAATGATAACATTTTGGTAAAATGCTCCCAAACTTTCATGCTCTGATGCTGGCTAGCTGTGATACTGTTTGAGCATAACTCCTCCAGAGACATCAGGGCTGACTCTGATTACCACTACTGCTCATGTGCTTCAAGGACAGAGAGGCGGACAAGATAGCAGAAGGTACAGCATCAGTTTAGAGAGAAAACAAAGAAACTAGCTATGAAGTTGATCAGTAAATTAGTCATCAACAATTTTGATCATTGGTGTAATGACTAGTTGACTAATGTTGGCAGCCATACACTAATGGGACCTGTCACAGATTTTACTAAAATTGTCAGGAGATGTCAGTAATGGCCCAACTTAAAAACTACATGTTTTGTGTAATCCTGTTTTGAATGTGAATCCAGGATTTAGGGTTGTCGCAGTATCAGACTTTGAACTTTTTTAGATACCCATGAAGTCATTGATGTTCCTTACCTGTTTCGAATCTCCCGGCAAAAATTCTGCTAAATAAAATTTCTTTGACCATGATTGTAATACTGATCTATGAGCTTGTTGTTAACAATACTCATTCGTAAGCATGCAAGGTACTTTTAATTTATTTTAATTTTTTAAACATTGTATACTAACAATGAGTGACAGCTGCCAATATGTTTAAAATTGATACATTAGTATAAGATGATTTTAGAATATGTAAAGACTGCTGTTTGACATGAGCAGTAAATCAGAATGAGTTAAGTCATCACAAAAAAACAGTAAAATAGGGTAAATGGGTTGCTGTCTGGACTCTGACCTATAACATATATTTGAGATGTTTGTCCACTTCATTTATTTACTTTGACATAAATTCGAGTGCTGGGTTGCTTTGCTCTTCATCATTTTTGACTATTCATGTTCAGATTCATTGTGTTCACATCCCAGTGCAGGCAAACAAGAAATAGTTCCTCAGTAGTCTCTTACCTCCCGTTGCAGCTGCAACTTGTGAGCACTTTTGTGTCAGAAATTAGAGTTCCTGCACATTCTTTCTCCGCAATCATAATCTCAACCCTCCACGGCATATCCTCTGGTTGCATATCTGGACTCCCGAGGCCACACTTTGACATGGAATCCATTTCTGCATCGTGAATATGGGGCACAGTGATTGTAATATTTAATATGAATTTTCAGCATGAATAAAATGAGATATGGAGTCACAGCCATTCTAACTGCTGTTGTTAGTTTGTCTGAAGAGAGGAAGAAGAATGGCAAGAATCTGAAAATGCATACTTACCAAGCTCCTCTGAAAGACACCCTGTGAAAACAGGAAAATATTTGAATCAAGGTTGTGCAGGGTGAAGCAGATGATGACTTGAATGTTTAGCAGATGAAATACCTAATAGTGAAGTTAGCAGATGCATTTCTTACCATTTCACGAACACATTAATTTACATACCGTAGCACCTTTAATTTTCCTTTCTCAGTTTATTCAGGGAAATTTGGCAATGTGTACTAAGGGCTAAATACAATTCTCTCAAAAGATTACAGACTAGAGCTGCACAATTAATCAAATTATAATTGTGGTCTTGATTTGGTTGCCACATTTAAATGAATCTGATCATCAGCGATTTTTTTACATTCAAACTGTGGGCACTGCTGCGTTATCAAACATTTTCTCATCCATTAGTCAGCCAACCACTAGGGTGCAAACGTATGGTTAAGGCTTCATTAAGCCGCTTAAATGACAAGTGACAGACCCTGCAGTGGCAGCCTCAAGTCACGCCTTGTACTGATGAGGGTGAGTCATGTCAAGAGAAGTACAGCAGCTGAAAATTTCAAAACACTGGACAAGAAATATGTTACCACTCATGCAATTATTTCTCTGAAGTACCTACACCAGTGGTTGACTTCCTTCAAAGCTGCATGTAGCTCTTTTGCCCTCATCACTGTCCCTCTGGACTTGGAAAACAAAGCAAACTACTTGTTTTTTGTCTTGCATTAAACTCTAATTAGTCTGTTATTTATGCATGTTTTAACACAATCTGCAAACAATGGGTGTTCTTTTTCATTAAATGATTATTTGTTTTTTATATCTTGTAATCTTTAACATGCAGCAGAGGGAGAGTAGGACGCTGCTGTGTCTTTGGCTATGAGCTCACCTGTGATATTGTTTGAAACATTTGATGCAGTTTTGATGAACTCTCTTTTAAAAGATCAGCTGCTGCTGCGCAGGGATGGAGAGTCAAACTTTTTAAATTGGAGGGGTGTTGGTGTAGAAAAGATGAGAGAAACTGGGAAGCTGATAAGTTAAGTGGAATTGTCACCTCATTTTGAAGTGGTAGATTTCAAGTAAAAGATATCAGGAGGTTGTTTTTGTCTATTACTACGTCTGCTGGGAAAGTCAGTATCTCTCCTCCCCCTCTCTCTCATTCAGTTACTAGAAACTCAGATGTGTGAATTACTGTTCTAATTGTTCATTTGACACATTTTTGTAAAAACATCAAGTCTAATTTAAAACAAAAAATGATTAATTATTGAAGTGAAATAAGCTTCAAAAACACATTTAAGAGATTACAAATAGCACCTCAAAGATCACAAGGCCACCTCGTGATTTTTATAAAACAGTTCTTAAAAAGAGATCAGAATTTAGGAAATAAATGATTTAAGTTTTCAAAAAAATTAAGGGAAAGCCCTCTGACCCCCATCCTACCAGATGATAATTAAATATTTATGATTTTCCCACAGCAAGCAAACCTTGGAAGAAACCACAGAGGAACAAAAATTACAATGAAGATATTAATAATATTAATAACAGTTATTACAGTAGCTCATAATTAATTGACTGTTACTTTTTTTACAAGCCTTATCATTAAAGTATACAAACAGTTGTCATTTTAGTTCTAAGTTAATGCAATATAATATGGTATAAAATAATGCAAAGTTAAAGCAACAAAAAAATTGAAAACTGATTTTAAGTAGTGCAATTAAAATACAAGTTTTCCCTATGTGATGATTAATAATCATGGTCCGAATATTGATTAAAATAATTGTGATTAATATTTTGGCCATTATTGTGCAGCCCTATCCCTAAAATATAACCAAGTCTTTCTTAATTGGTCAAACTCTCCTTACTGGGTGTAGCGGTAAATTTCTTAATTGAAATAATATTTTTTTTTCTTTAAAGGGTGTTTTAATAATAGATTTGTGGCCATGAAACATTCACTGAAAAATGCATTTGCATTCCTTTTTAATTAGGCCTACCTGTGATTTTGGGATGTACAAAAATGGAAATTTTGCAAACCATTTTTTCCACAATAAATGAAAACGATAACATAATTTTCAGAATACAAATCACGTTTTAGGTCAATAAAATTTTTGAGAACATTTTACATATTAGGATACATGTTATTTTTGGAGTTGGTGGCTCAATCATATATGTCAGTATTTTGTAACTTTTTGGCTAGTATTGATACAAATGCAAATGGAAATCTTGAAAATAATATAAGTACAACTTTTTTGATGCAAAATGCGATTCCTTTTAAAATTGTCATCAATATGGCAATAATGGTAAAAATAAGCTTCATTTGCTGTGTTTAAGTTTGACAAAAAAATGGAGGTCTGGGTCCAATATCACATGAGGATTTTTTTTTCAACTTACAGAACAGAATCAGTCATAAAATGATCTCAAAACTGTATAGAGCTAGGTGGGGAGAGCACATCATATATTAAAGAAAATGGAAACTGGAAGGTAACTTAGTTATGAAGATAGAGGAGTGGGAGAATTTCACTGAGAACAGGGGAGGTTTACCAAGTCATTGTCGACAGTGGGAAAGAGTCTCATTGCATTTAGACCCGTGTTGACTGACCCTGCAAGCGACATGGACTTTTATCGGCTGGCCTCCAATAGACTCCCAGTGGGAATGTCAAACCTGGGTGAACTCGCACATTTATGGAATGATGTTGGCATAACATGCCTACGGAATAATATCACGCCTGTCTCCTCCGTCTGTAACTCCTGCGACTCTTCGCCACATTAGCAACAGATTCCATCAGCTTTCGTATCAGCGCTTGAATGTCTTTTAGTCTGCACTGAGTTTGTATATTTTAAAGTGGGACAAAAGTAACAAAAACATGTGAAGAACACCTGACCACTGTGTGCTTGGCATCCATGCTCTTTATTTACCTGGCCTTGTAACACCGAGCTGATATCAGCTCAAAATTAATTTGCCGCACAGAGGAAACGACCACACAGCTCATCTGCTGGCAATTAGACCCGGGTCTACTGGAAATGGGAAAGGAGTCACTTGCCAATTATTATTAGCGGGTTTAGCTTTGTTGAGAAAACGTGTTTACCTGCTAATTCTAGTGGGAAAGTGGTTACAGATTCTTTATAACACCAGCACTGAAACATTTGGAGGGACTGACAAACTGCTGGAGATGTTGTGGGATGACGAGAGCAAACCACTATCATGTATTTTGGGACTGTTTGGAGATTGAAATGACTGGATGTCAATCAGAGACAGCATGGAAAAAGTTTTGAAGTCTAAGATAGAATTTTGTTTCTGAATGATGTACTAGGGACAGATGTCACTTCAAATCCAGGGTTCCTCTGAAGCATATTTAAATAGAGCCATGTTGCTCGCTAGCAAAAAAGCTGTAACAGAAAAGTGGCTGTGCTGGTAACCACATTTGTCAATGGACTGGTCTAATGTAATGCATAATATATTTGTTATGAGAAACATGACTTTCTTTGACATTGAGGAGTGATGTGTGTGAGGACTACTGGAGAAGTTGGATTGAGTTTATCAAACCACTTAAATCAGTTTATAGGTAAGAATCTGCAGTATCTGAACTAATTCTTCTGGTTCTCTGCTGCATATGAGTGTCTTTCATGCCTCATATTTTCTTTCTTTTCTTAGTTTTTATGTTTTTTACATCAGTTTGCCTTGATTTGAGATGACGTACCCCAAATGAAGATGCCCAAAACTTGAATTCCAAATTAAAAGGAAACTTATAAAATATGTAAAATGAATATACAAATTGAAGACAAAGTGAGATCTTGAAGCTGGTCAATCTGTAACTTTGTCTGGTATGGGAAGCAATGACATTTTGAAGACACTTGGCAGTTGGTTTGCTGTAGAGAAGGTTTTGTGTTGCCGTCATCAGGGCATGAGACAGAGCAATTCTTGTCTTCCATCCCTTTTTAATGCGCTCTTTTTCAGCATGGTCATACTTCTTGTAAATGTGGCCATGACAGTATTTAATCTTCTGCCTGATAGTTTCTTGTTTTCTTCATGTTCATATGGGCTTGAATATTTATTTTTATGAGCAAGTTGACCCTCTGAGGCAGCATCCCCCCCCCCCCCACACCTTGCTCTCATGCTGTAAAACGGAGATTTATGAATTATTTTCGCAGTATTGTGTATCTGCATTGCTTAAAAATTTACATTGAACTTCTAAATTTATCAAACAAAAGTAAAGAGGTGAAGAATTTGAGTGGTCATCCAGTGATGGCTTAAACTGGGCTAAAGCTTAAATTTTGGAAATACGTGTTTAAGAAAATTAAGGGTCTTCTGTTCAGTGCTGACACGAAACTTAAACAAGACCAAGAAATCAAGTTCCTGACATTTACACTTGCCCCTCAAATCAACTTAAAGCGTTTGCATATAATTATGCTCTTAAGTCTCAAGCGTTTTACTCAAACTTGATCACTTTCCATCTCCAGTTCACACATCAGCATTCATGTAATAAGAGTTATCCTTGTTAAATTAACACAGAACTGCAAGAAAATTACCAACAAACTGTCTTACCATTTGGTGCAAGAAAGGTGGTCACAGCGACAGCACACAGTACCTTGTAGAGGGCCATTTTTCCAACTGTGTTTGATTCACTTTGTCTTCTACTTATATCCTTTGGCACGTTTTTGGCCTCTCCCACAGACACACCCTCCATTAGATTGCCATTCTTCATTCCTCTCCAGCCTCTGCACACAATTCATCCATGAAAAGCCCTGGATTAGTGCATGAAACAAGCATCAAGTCAAACATGTTTTGTCAGTCAAATAACTCAAAGTCACATATTGTGTAACTTTCTGTGTACAGACTATCTGAATCAGCTAATAATAACCCTTAACAGCTGCAGCCATCATAAAACCCATTTTGTTGTTTTCATGATGGAGTGTGAAATCTTGACAAAATCAGTTAGACAATGTATTAACCACTCCTCTGCCAATTTATGAAATCTGTACAACAGTAAAAAAAAGAAATGATTTGTTGAAGCATGTACTTAAAAATCATTAAATTGAACCAACTTAGATAAAACAATGGTGACATCTTTTGATGAAGTCATATTATTCAACCATAAATTAACATCTTGGCAAACTTCTTTTTTCTTTTGTTAGTTTGTGGTAGCAAGTGTCCTCTTTTACTACTGGGGAGGCAGCACATCCAAGAAGGATGCATCCAGGCTATAGAAACTGATCAGGCGGGCCACCTCTGTGGTCGGCATGAGGCTGTACTCTCTGGTGAGGGTGGCAGAGGAGAGAACACTTGACAAACTGGACATTATGAATGATGCCAGTCACCCTCTGCACACAGTAATCAGCAACTAGAGGAGCCTGCTCAGCCCAAGACTGCTCCTTCTCAAGTTCAGGACCAACAGACTGTAAAACTCTTTTTTTCCCCTCAGGCCATCAGACTGTATAACTCCCCACTAGGGGGAGGAGGAGTAACAGGAAGACTGAGGATGGGAAGTAGAAGTAGCCAGTAGTCATATTTTTATTTTTTATATCTATTTATAGTCATATGTACTTATATTTTAATTTATAGCCAATTTTTGGACATCTTTTTTTAACTATAATAATATACTGCTACTGGAATCACAATTTTCCTGAGGGAGTTTTGCAAAGCAAGTAACAATATGTAACTTTTACATCTTTAAAAAAAAACTGTGTTAACGTCTAAATTTATTTCCCTTTATATTTTATGTTTTTTTTTTTTTTTTGGTGGGGGGGGGGGTCTAAGAAAGAATGCTGTTTTTCCCTTTTTATGCACACCTGGGTTCTTAAGTGCATGCTGCTTTACGGCACAAATGTGAGTGCTGCCTTAGGAAAACATGAGCGATATGAATGACAGTTCGCACTTGTGTGTTCCCAGTTTCATGAAGACTGAGGTTGCCTTAGAAAGAGGACTTTGATGGATATGGATTGGAAAACAAAAAGGAAGAAAAACCGTGCAAGAAGCCAGATCAGAGTGAAGATTAGATGGAATTTGGCATTGGC
Organism: Scarus forsteni; assembly: GCA_036419115.1. NCBI lineage: Eukaryota > Metazoa > Chordata > Actinopteri > Labriformes > Labridae > Scarus > Scarus forsteni. The sequence continues at coordinate 6,374,816 of JAZDUH010000544.1, forward strand.
TTGATCTTTGAGAAACAGCAGGCTGAAGTCAGACTCGTAGCTGGTTCTACTGCTGTCAGGGTGAGGGTGAGTAAATAGGTCTTTAAACTTTTTGTTATTTCATATGAACTGCTGGTGTTTTATTAAGTCATTTTGTGTTTCAAGATTTTTATTGTTTTTTAAACATTGAATACAAGAAAAACTTTTTCCCTCGTTCTTCACAGAATCTTATTACTGGCATACTGCTTGATAGAGACAAAAACGAAAAAAAAAAAAAAAAGAAAAACAAAATAAAATAATAAAAAAATAAAAATAACAGTATGCATATTGTTCTCCCGATAACATATCTGTCCAATGTCAAAATGAATCAAACTCATTGACCATTCAAGTTGAAAGCCAAGCTGTATAAGGGCCCCATGTTAAATCATACTGATCTAACTTGTCCAAGAGAGAGTATGTTACTCTTTCATAAGCTGCTAACTGAACCAGAGTTGTGGCCCATTCTTCATAAGGGGGCAGGTGCCTCCTCCTCCAGTGCCTCAGGAGTACCCTTTTAGCGACAGTAAGGGCCAAAATAATCCATCGTCTCTCGAAAGACGACAAGTCACAGTCTCTAAGTTCCGTGGTTGAGCCCAAAATAGCCAGTTTAGCAGACACTTGGAATTTCTTTTTCAATACCTCATACAAGACCTGTTGTATATTGTTCCACCAATCTTTAATTGCTGGACATGTCCAAAGTACGTGAAAGATAGAAGCTCCAGACTCTTCACATCTCCAGCAGGAATCTGTGGGTATTAATTTCCACTTATGTAATTGTTGAGGTGTCCGATGCCACCGATGTATTATTTTCAGTTGAATAAATTTATTGCCAACTTCTTTATAAATTGTGTTAATATTTTTCAGACATGAATCCCAATCCTCAGGAGATATGTCCACAGCCATGTCCTTTGCCCATTGTTCTTTAACTTTTATCAAAAGATCACACAATTGGTTGCGCAGCAAATGGTAAATCTTTGAGGCAATGCCTCTGCATGATGAGGATTTAGTGAGCAGTTCTTCAATTGGGCTGCCTGTGGGACATATAAGGGGGCTTCCTAGCCAATTTGACAGAGTACTTTGCATTTGGACATATCTCCAAAATTGGTTACGTGGTAAATTATGCTTATGGACAATTTGATTGAAGCTCAGAAATTGTCTCGTTTGACTATCAAACAAATCTGAAACAAACATGATCCCAGCCCTCCTCCAAAGAGTCCAATTAACCGTTTTATCTCCAAACAAGATTCTGTTATTGTACCATAAGGGCATGTGGGGGGATTTAAAGAAATCCCAGCAACCTGCTCTATGCAGCTTGATACATAGTGTTCTAGAATTAACAGTGACAGGGTGTTCTTTTTGTTGTAGTGTTTTTGGACCAAATAAAGCTAACCATGGGGTTGTCCCACCAGTGGTTTCAACCTCAATCTGCAACCAGCTGGGGTTATCTTTCACCTCTTTACCTACTAACCAGGCTCTCATATGTCTTATATTGATAGCCCAATAATACCATCTAAAATTGGGGAGAGAAAATCCCCCTTTCTTTGTGTGGGATTGTAATTTCTTTATTCCCAACCGGTGTTGAGATTTGCCCCAAAGAAAATCAAGAATGAGAGTGTCAAAGTTTTTAAAGTATGAATCTGGAATATGTACCGGGAGGTGGGATAAAGTATAATATATCACTGGTGCTGTCATCATTTTAATAGATTGTATTTTGCCCCATAACGAAAGATTAATTTTTGCCCATCTACCAAAATCAATTTTTATTTTCTGCAAAAGTGGTTGGATATTTTTAGGGACTATGTTCCTTTAATCAGGTGTTATGAGGATGCCCAGATACTTAATACCTGTCTTGGACCAGCGAAATTTCCACTGGTAAAGAGAGAGGAGGGGCAGTAGCCTGGCATCCCCATTGCTTCAGACTTATCCCAGTTAATACGATATCCAGACAAAACCGTAAATTCTTCAATGCAACTTAATATAGTAGGTACTGATTTTTCTGATTGAGTTATTAATAACAACATGTCATCCGCAAACATTAAAAGCTTGTTTTGAGTATCTCCAACTGTAATACCATGAAAATTTTCATTACACCGTAACTTTTGCACTAAAGGTTCTAGAGCCAGCACAAAGAGTCCTGGGCTCAAGGGGCAGCCTTGTCTCGTAGAGCGGTGTACCTGGAACAGATCAGATATAAGCCCATTTGTTAACACGCAAGCAAAGGGTGTATCATATAAGGTCTTGAGCCAGGAGATAAAAGTATTCCCAAAGCCGAATTTTCCTAGTATTTCAAAAAAGATACCTCCATTCTACACAGTTAAAGGCTTTAGCAGCATCTAACGATAAAGCAGTTGTTGGATTAATGGAATTGTGCGTAATGTATTGCAGGTTGACAAGGCGCGTAATATTATCAGAACTATGACGATTAGGTATAAATCCAGTTTGGTCCATGTGGATTATTCTTCCCATGACTTTTGATAGGCGGTTGGCCAGAATCTTTGCCAAGATCTTCTGATCACAATTGAGGGGAGATATAGGTCGATAACTGCAAGGGTCAAGGGCATCTTTACCTTTTTTGTGAATAAAAGATATCACAGCAGAATGCATTGACTGTGGGAGAGAGACAGATTTGAAGGCCTCATTATAGACATTGAGCAATAGGGAGCTCAAAACATCCTCAAAGGATCTATAAAAATCAATAGGGAGGCCATCTAACCCAGGAGATTTGTTGAGAGGCATACTTTTAATAGCTTGAGAAATTTCCTCTAAAGATAACGGTGCATCCATAAAGCCTTTGTCATTATCAGAAAGTTGTGGAAGATTAAGTCCTTCAACAAAATTATCAAGCTTTTGGTTGTCTAATTCCCCCTGCGATTTGTAGAGTGCATCATAGAATGATCTAAAACTATTATTTATTTGTTTGGTGGAGGTGGTGTTTTTCCCATCTGGCTGTCTTATACCTGCAGTTTGATTGATGCTGTTCTGCTGTTTAAGGCGATAAGCAAGCAATCTGCCTGACTGCTCTCCCATCTCCCAATATGTCTGTTTGGTTCAAAAGAGGGCATATTCTGCCCGCTTATGATATAATCTATTTAATTGATATTTAAGTGCTAGTATTTTGTTAAGAGTAGATCTGTCTTTGGTTAGGGCATGTATTCTTTCCAACATTTTAAGTTGATTTTCTAACTCATTTTTTTTGCATTTGCTGATTTCTTTTTGAATGAAGCGTAAGAAATTATCTTTCCTCTCAAATATGCTTTAAGCGCATCCCACCAAATGGCAAGGGAAGTATCCTGCTTATTATTAGTTTCTTCAAAAAGAGATATTTCATTTTTAATCATAATTAGGAAAGCACTATCTTTTAAGAAGGATGTATTTAACCGCTATCTGCGACTATGGGGAGTGTCTACAATTTTTGCTAGGCAAAGGAAAACTGGTGCATGATCTGAGATGACTATGTTACCAATATTGGAACTAACAACAACTACAATGACCCACCAGTGATTGAGATATCAAAAAATAGTCAATTCTAGTGTAAACGTTATGTGGTGGAGAGAAAAAAGAATACTCTCTTTCGACTGGATGCATCAGCCTCCATATATCTACCAAACCCAGATCAGAGGTTAGTTGTTTGATGGCAGCAGATGATCTGCTGTCTGTGTTACAACTTGGTTGGGATCTGTCCAAGTCTTGGTCGAGGATTTGATTAAAATCACCTCCTAATATTACTTTATCATTCTCCAGATTTAGGAGAGCCAGAATTTGGTGCATAAATATTACAAAGTACTATAGGAGTTTCAAAAAGTTGTCCAAGCACCATAATATACCTGCCGTCTGGATCAGATATTACTTTAGATTCACTGAAATGCACAGCTTTGTGAATTAAAATAGAGACTCCTATACTTTTTCCATTTCCTGGACTGGAAAACACGTTCCCTACCCAGGAGCATTTGAGCTTTAATGATTCATTTTTGTTTAAATGAGTTTCCTGGACAAATGCTATATCAACTTTGGAGGACTTTAAGTATGTCAATATTTTCTTTCTTTAGATAACATGATTTAGACCCTTGAGGTTCCAGCTGGCTAATTTTAAATCAGCTATGATGGTCATAGTTTAATTGAGGGGTCAATAATTCTGTGCAGACTATATTTTTGCAAGATTAGGGGAGTAATCCAATGTGATAAAGTAACCCTTAAACAATAAGAGAATAGGGAAATGACAAAACAACTATATACAAACCCAGCAAGAACAGAGAAGCTGGGATGAAATAACTTAATACAAAACCTAAACATAGGAAGCTGGTGGACCTAAGGGAGTCACCGCACTCAAATCTCCGCCAACCCGACATCTTTAAAAGTAAAGCATCCTCTTGATAGTCTAGAGGGAATCTACACATTCAAACAAGCCTAAGTCGCCCTCTATTGGAAGTGTGTATCATTACATGTACAGTCAATCACTGTTTCTAAAGATTAAACATAAACAAAAATTAAACGGGGCTTAAACAGGATTCCCATCATCATATATTTGGCACACTTGCACACACTGTTGTTAGTCAGTTGTCTTTGGTGAATCTCCTCTTGACAAACTCCGATGCTTCCTCAGGTGAGTTGAAACGGTGGCGCGCCCCGTTGTAGTTTATCTCCAGCATGGCAGGGAAGCGGAGTGTAAATTCCACTCCCTTCTTCTTTAGATCAGACTTAGCTTGTTTGAAGGAGAATCTCCGGTCCATCACTTGCTTAGAGTAATCCGGGAAAAACATTATTTTGGCTTCCTCCCAGACGATTTGCCCCTTCTCCCTCGCTGCACGGAGTATCTCCTCCTTTACCTGGTAACGGAGCATGTTAACCATAACTGGCCGTGGTCGGTCTGCTTCTTTCCGGTCACGTCTCAGCGGGCCAGTAGGTACCCTGTGGGCACGCTGGATCTCGAGTGGGGACATAAAATCATGCTCTAACATAACGGGGATCTCGCGCTGTAAAAACTCAATCATGTTCTCTCCTTCTTTCATCTCCGGGATACCCAGGATTTTAATGTTGCAACGTCTCCCTCTGTTATCGAAGTCATCTTGGCTGTGTTACAATTTTGGGATTTCTGTTTGGAGAACCTTAATTTCTCACTTCGTGATGTCGGCGGAGTTTTCCAGCGTTGCAATCCGCATTTCTGCTTCATCCACTCGTGAGCTTAGCGTGCCGATTTTATCTTCGATGTCTTCAACAGTGGCTTTTATTTCTTTTGTATCTTGTTCAATATTCTGCATGGACACCCGTATTGCTCTTATCTCTGATGCCAGAAAACTCAAGGTGGGTTCACCAGCGGCTGAACTCTGCAAGGTTGATGTATCATCTGGCTGTCAGGTCACGAAGGCGTCCATGCTAACGTTACCTTGTTGCATCTGGGGCGCCTCTCTGAGACACTGGGTCTTCCGAAGTTGTCGGTCCAGCATTGATACACTTGCTTAGAAGAATTTCTCTGTATTGTTCTGGTTCCAAGTCGTTTAGAAGTCACGGGCTATGCTTACTTAGTATGGCTGGATATATTTTAGTAGCAGGTTTCGCGGAGCAACTTTTCAAGCTGCCGTCTCCATCGAGAGCTGAAGGTAACTCCAGCATTAAGTCATTTTAGTTTTAATCAAAAATCATTTCAGCCTCTCAGTTACAATATGGCATGTATCCTACATTTTGTACTTTACAACTTATGTATGTCTCTAACTTGTTCTTTCCTGATAATGTTTCTATGCGCAAGCAAAAATTAAGCAGCACATGAACTTCACTCTGTCCATGTTTATAGTGCCTGTTGCTGCTTGGGCAATACTTTTACTCAAAAGTAAAAAACAAAAAAAAAAAGCATACAGTCCAGAGAAGATTCAGCATGAGACTTGCATTTATTCGGTGTCCAGAAACACTCAGGGTCAATGTTTTACATATCTGATGACTGTGTTTGTAGGACATTACAGCAACATGTTAGTCTCTGAATGATTACATTTCATATTGCCTGCTATACCCAAAATGCCCTTTCGTTATTTAATGGTCTCATTACAATGGACATCCCTTCACCAGAATGTACAGAATTTTAATTAAGATGATGGAGGAATGAAATATTAAGTACAATTTAATAAATATACCAACCTGACGATCCTGTTAAACTGAAAAAACAGATTAATTTTTACTTTTTGACTAATGGATTAAAGAGTAACTTGACACTTTGATCATCTGGGTATGAATAAGCTTTTGATCGCGATGCCAAATTACTAATTTCAGATTGCACAAGAAGATCAGCATGTTTTAAAAACTTTCCCTTATATGCATGGAGACTAGTTTTCAACGTATCAAGTTACCCTCTGATTAGAGCAAAATAATGTTTGATTGTTTGGCTTGTTGAAAATAGAGAAGAAAGTGCTTATTGAAACCCAGTGAATGAGACACATGGGCTAAGGGCTAATTGCGCTCATGCTTCCATTAATTGGTCACCAGTAAATACTGTAGAGAGAAACAAGAACACAGAATAAGATGAAAGGGGAGGAATGCATCATCACGCCACTGCCAAACATGCTGTCGTCTCTGGAATCATCCTTGTCATCCCTGCAGCCACATGGTGGATTTGTCATTTTGATAGGGTGGGGTTTGGGGCACTTGGCTGGCAGCTGAGTGAACTTGGTGAAGTCATCGGTCATGTTGTTGTTGACTGAAAATGACACTGCAGATATGGCTATTGGTACACCTGAAAATAGGACTCCCTGTCTTGTAATCGCAGCGATAAAGCATGATTATTTTTCTTCATCGAAGGACACAACTCATGCCCCTTTAAATGCCTGAGGAAAAGATAAGTGATGAAATAGCATTTTAGAAGGAGAAAAAGTCTTATCAGAATAACAATTTCTCTGAGAGAAAAGATCATGAAAGGTGTCCTATGCCTGGCGAAGGTAAAATGGTCTCCAGTGGTTAAGATATTAAAACATTTTCGACCTGAAAACTGTGCGCAAAATTGCAAAGTACATGCCAAATTGTGGGACAACTGAACTGTTGCATCCCTGATCCTGATACTTACACTGGGTGATACATTTTTAGGAGGATTTACTTATAAAAACCGGACTGTAAACTGGTTGATTGTGTCAATGCTAAGTTGTCTAGGGGGATGCTTTAATCTAAAGTAACTAGATACATCTGATGTTGGTGCTGACATGAATGAAGGAAACCTCTGTTAGCATGCTTATGCTAAAACTGGATAAAACTGTTAAGGGACAGATCCGAAGAGCAGGTCATGCAAAAAAAAAATATATTGCAAACAGCAGGCATTAAGATTAGGCTATGTTTGCTAGCCTGACAAACTGGTTACCTTTGCAGAAGAAAGATTTAGTTACCAGACAACCAGCGTGTTTCCTGAGAATACAGCACAGAGCTGAACTTTAAAATCAAACATGCTGTTACATCTTTGGTTCAAGAATCACGGTATTACCTAACCCGGGAAAATTCAAAAGGCAATGATTACTTTTTAGTGTCAGAGTTTCATAAAAACAAATATCCTGAAACGAAAGTGATTCATCGTTATTAGCATATTGTATCAAATGAGAAAATGATATTTTTCTGCGGTTAACAAAATAATTTTCTTAATCTTCGGTGTCAAGTTATTAAAAAAACTTGATAAATGGTTTAACAAGCAAACTTTTATGGGATTATACATAAATGAATATGAAAATAAACAATTGCATATTTTAATGGGGTACCACGGTGATGCAGCAGGTGTATTGCACGTGCCTCACAGCAAGAAGGTTCTGGGGTCGGACAGGGACCTTTCAGTGTGAAGTTTGCATGTTCTTCCTGTGCACGTGTGGATTCCCTACGGGCACTTTGGATTCCTCCCATAGACCAAAAACATTCTCATTGGGTTAACTGGTAATTCTAAATTGCTGTTAGGTGTGAGTGTGAGAGTGAATGGTTGTCTGTCTCCATGTGGCCCTGTGATCGTCAGGCGACCGGTTCAGGGTGTACTCCGCCTCTCAGCCAATGACAGCTGGGATAGGCTCCAGAATGAATATTGTGACTGCTAGCTAATAGATGTAAGGCTGGGTTGTATGGCACACACCCACAATCTGAATTGATCACAGTTCTTTTTGTAAATGTTCAGCCTAATTTACAAATTTCCCACCAATGCATTTATCAAACTAACCTTCCTTTGAGGGAGCATCTTTTGGGAGCTTTATGGGGTAATATGTCAAAGGCCGATGAACAGAACAGATTTTCAATTTCGAAAGCAATTATACATCTTTGATAATTATCTTGTAAACTGCACTGTTGTTGTTCTGGTTATGTAGGGAATATGAGTCCCTTTGTACTTTGATCTTACATTCATCAGCAAAGACTTCTGTTCCGGTTACAATGACACTGTCGGGCAGACATTGGAGTCATGGTCGACGGCTTTGGCTGGGTGTGAACACAACATGTCCTCCATGTCACCAAGAAGAGGATGGTTTACCCCAGCAGCCTCAAAATTACAAAGGACTTCAAAAGAAGCAGCTCGAGATGTGGTATTTGGTTCAATGAAAAGCTGGGCCTGTTCCAGACTTGGAAATGAAAAAGAAAAAATATTATTATTTAACACCAACTGTAACAAGTCAGAGAAATTTCATTAGAGTTTATCTAAAGATGAAGACGAGCACTCAAACTGTTTGAAGCCGCGAGCTTGTTAAGTTAACAGCTGAGAGAGAGGTGGAGTGATTCAGCAGCTTCCGGCAGCACTGCACATGGGAATACATGACGTAAGTTGGTTAGGTCCAGATAAACTTTATATTTCCGAAAATTAATGCACTTAAAAACATTTCTTGGTAGCGTTCTCTTAAACTGTGGTATTATTTTTTGATGGAGTTCTTGTAGGTGGAGAAACTACCCCTTCTTCTTGGTACGATACTTCCCTGTTTGCGGCTACTTCTGTGTAACAGACTCTTACAGACTGTGGCCTACTGAGGGAGAGGAGAGAACTTTCTACTGCACCTAATGTACTTAGTGGCCATTTGGAGCTCATATAACCCCACTTCAAAAATACTGAACTCTCGCTTTAATTTGTGCATGCAGGTTGTATTAAACAGCCTCCTCTTAGGGCAAAACAGTCTGCAAGCTTTAAGGAACGGTTGCTGCTATTATTGTTATGTGTGGGGACTTTTAATGTGAGTTTTCAGCACATTGAACATCAATGTACAATGATCTCTCCACGTTCACTGATCACAGTGGTGAGTTCTGCAGGTTCTTTTTACCTGCAATGAATGAGGTGCTCCCTGGACTCTGATCTGTAACATATAATTGTTTACTTCATTTATATACTTTGAACAAAAATTTGAACATTAGCTCAGCTGTGCTTCTACATGTGAATGGCAAGATTTGGCTGCTACCTGTTGCTGGGTATGTTGTCAGTTCTGGTAAGGTTCTGGGGCACATTCCAGGTTGGCACTTTTCTCTTCATTACTTGTGACTACTTGTTTGTACCACCAGCAATTAATCCCTTATTAATTCGTAGGTGTATTTGTGCAATGAATTTTAAGGTTGCGAGGCCACTATACCCCACAAGGCTATGGAGGCAATTGATGCCAACCCCTTTCAGCTTCATGATCAACTGCCATAACCAGCGGAATAAAGTTGAAATGGATGATCCTAACTCAGTGCATCTCTAACAATTATTGTATGTTAAATGAAATGCTTAGAGTTTTCCGCATTGCCTGTACAAGATGCCTCTGTTGCATGAACTGTCATCTTTTTAACCTTGTGTAGCCAAACCTTTTGTCTCCGTGCTCCACCATGAGAAATCTCTTACATGCTACATCTTAAACGACTGAATGCTACTGCAGCACTGTGGTTCCATAATATACATACAACTTTTCTCATCTTTTTGATTTATTGTTAATGTTTTCTTGTGGCCATCAATTTCTTGGAACTGGATTCGTTTTTTGATACCCATTCCTTGAGAGTATTCAATGGTTTGGCTGGCAGCTGGTGTTTGTGGAAAGTCCTGACATTAATCTTGATCTCGTTCAAAAATGTACTTATCAGTAGTCTCTTACCTCCCCTTGCACCTGCAACTTGTGAGCACTTTTTTGTTAGAAATTAGAGTTCCTCCACAAATGAACCATTAAACCAGAATTAGAACTTTCCAAGGCATATAGAATGGTAGCAGATCTGGACTCCCTTGGCCACACTCTGAGATAGAAACCATGGCAGCATAGTGAATAGAGAGCACTACGATACTGAAGGATGGCCAGAAGAGGTCATTTACAATTTTTTAAAAGGGTTGACATAATTTCCAAAATTGGAATCATGCATACAAATATAAATTTAATTGTTGGAAATATTTTTTCATTGCGTCCCATTTTGATTGCAAAATGAAATTCCCTTTTAAATTGTCATCAATAAAGCAACTATAGTTAAAAAAAAAAACAAGCTTCAGTTGTTCTTGTAGGGTTGAGTAATCAAACAAATCAGCAACAGTCGTAAGCTGTGCAATGATTTCCTGCAGAAATCTGATATACAAAGCTTGATGGATACCAGTAGCTTTAAATGTAAGCAGAATTATCCATATCTGTTTTGAAAAAAAAAACAGAAGACAGTTAACTTCAGATTGATAATAAGAAAAACATGTTGAAGGCCATGTAAGATGCTTGGTTGCCATTGCATGTTTCAACTGAGGTAATGATGAAAGACTTCTCTTTAGTTTGTTTGACTGTTTGCAGTAGTGAAGCTTCTGCAGAAACCTCCTGTCATTTCAGTTAAGTTACTAATAATCAATCAATAAAAACTAAAGCATGTAATAATTGAATCATTCTATTGAGTGCTTCAGGTGTCCTGACAGTAGAGAAAGTGTTACTTCTCTGTCTGATAGAATGTTTATGTTTTGTGTGCTTGTTTATGAAAGTTACACAGCCACATGTAGGAGGTCCCATAACACTACGACTGCAATTATACGTCCTGATCAATTACTTTTCCAGACAATGTACTAGCAAAAAAATAATATAAAATGAATGCGAAAGATCTTCACTGGCCAAGCTTACTCACAGGTGATCGGTGGTTAGCATTAGTCACAAAACAACCTTGCTGGTCAGAAGCAGATATGATGCAATGAAAACATGATTTAATCCTTCAATAAGTGATACCTTTGATTAATGAGCAGACATTGAGTAATGATGAGATAAACTGTCATTGTGCATTAGTACATTATGTCAATCTTTCAAACAGTTAAACTTTTCATGATACCAGACTTTGAACATCCATTTACCATTAAAAATATTTTTACAGATGAAACATCAATAAATATAAAGTTAAGTTTGTTATGTAGGCTAACAGGTATTATTTTTATTATTATTTAACCCAATTCTGATTCTAAATATTCTGAATGTATTTGTAAGGTAAATAATTTCATGCAACAGATTACATAATCAATGTTTGAAGCAATTTCTTGTCTTTTTTAAATGTAAAAATAGTCCATGTTTTGCTAGTCAGTGTGCTTTAATTTTCTTAACTATATTTAATGCTTTGTTGCTTGATTAAAATTACACAAATGTGACAAATTTAAAGTGAAAGAAAAATGTGCATCTTATGCTTTAAGTAAGAAGTTCTGTAGTTCACAACTGATTCTGTCCACATCAGGCTTAGTTCACGAGCACAGGCTGTGTTAAACACCATTAGCCCCCTCTGAGGGCAACAGCAGTCTGCTAACTTTGAGAAATGATTGCCACCAAAATTGTTCTTGATATACTGGGGTCTGTTTAATGTTAATTATTGGCAATTTTTGTTTTCCAATTATAACTCTGTTGTCAATGATAATGTCCCCTCTCTTCTTTTTGACTTTATGGAGGCACTTTTATTGCAATTGCCCCGAAGAGTCAGATGTCTTTTCATTTGTACCTGACTTTTGTAACATATATTGACAAATCATAGCTTTTCACTTTTTCCAAAAAAGTTGTCCATGCAGGATCATTCCCTCTGCTGTTTATGTACCCTAGACTAGGCTGAAAATTTCGTTTATAAGTCTGTTTCTTTCTGATTTGAGTTTTTTCTGGTAATACAAAACATAAAATATTGTGGTTTGGTACTGTTATTAAATTGTGGTTTTAAAACATATTGTTTTTTAAGTTTTATATGTCTCCTGATTGTCTTTTTCTGATAGCGTGCTTCTATGAACAAAAAAAAATTGAGCAGCACTGGGACTTCACTCTCTCCCTGTCTGTAGCACCTGTAGTTTCCCAAAATAAGTTGGAGTTTGGCAATAAATGTACTCCTCAGAGTCAGTAAAAAAAATGAAACATATACTTCATAGAACATTCAGCATGAGACTTCCATTTATTGGGTGAAACACTCACAGTCAATGTTTTACATTTCTGATGACTGTGTTCATAGCACATTACACCATGTTGGCCTCTGCATCATTAAATGTCTTATTGCCTACAATACGAAAGGCCCTATCGTTTTTGCATGTTTTCATTACAACTGACATCCCTTCACCAGATGATACAAAATTTCAGTTAAGATGGAAGGATTTAACACAAAGTACAGTTCAATAAAAATCCCAACCTGATAACCATGTTAGGCGGTAAAACAGATTAACTTTTAAATTTTTAGACAGATAGATTAAAGAGTTACTCAGCACTTTGCCTCTGATTCTTGGTGTATAAATTAGCTCTTGATCATGATGCCAAATTATGAATTACAGATTGCACAAAATGGTCAGCATGCTTGAAAAATGTCCCCGTATATGCATGAAGACTGTTGTTTTCATTGTCAAATTACCCTCTGATTAGATAAGAAGTTAAAGAGTTCCTGTCCATGCTGGATTGCTTGGCATGATAAATTAGAAGAAGGTGTTTTTTGTAACTCAGTGAATGAGACACATGGGCTTGGAGCTAATTGCTCTCATGCTTCCATTAATTGGTCACCAGTAAGTACTGTAGAGAGAAACAACAAGAACACAGAATAAGATGAAAGGGGAGGAATGCATCATCACACCACTGCCAAACACGCTGTCATCTTTGAAGTCTTCCTCGCCATCCCCGCAGCCACATGGTGGTTTTGTCATTTTGCAAGGGTGGGGTTTGGGGCACTTGGTTGACGGCTTGGGGAACTTGGTTGGCGGCTGAAGGAATGTAGTGAAATCAGTGATAGCAGTGACATCTGGGGTACCGGTGAAATCGAGGGTGTCAGTAGTGAAATCGGGGGTACCAATAAAATCAGGAGTACTGGTGAAATCCGGGATATCAGTTTGAAAGGAGAAATCACTTGTTTGTAGAATGGGGGGTGAAGTTGCATCATTAAAGTCATCAGCCATGTTGTCATTGTTTGAAAATGACATTGTAGTAATGGAGATTATTCTGTCAATCCCACTTCTGGCAAGCTGTCCTGTAATTCCAGTAAAAAACCAGGATTCCTCTTCCTCATCAAAGTACACAACTCCTCCCCCATAGCGTACCTAAGGAACAAAAAAAGTGATGACAGCTTTTTAGAAGAAGAAAAGACTGATCATTAATTCAAAAATCCCCGAAGACAAAGAATGATTAGAATTCATCCTAGAGGTCATTTAAACTGTAAATAAAGACTCCTTCATAGTCAGTGGACAGAGTCATTCTGTTGATGTTAAGAGCTGCTGACTGTGTCTCTGGTTTAGAAGCTGTGAACACCACAAGTCAGTTACAGGGCCTGGGAGCTGCCCATGCAGCATGTCGACCTGCTGCAGGACTTTTATCCACTGCCTCATGGATCATGGTCAATCCTTTATTCAGAGAGCCTTGCCTTATTTTACAACCCCTTAGATTTAATTATAAGTAAAATCTTTTTGTTACCCAGTTATCTTATGAATGATTTTTTCCCTGCAGGTAAATGGAAAGTGTAGATTTCCTTTTTGTACACAGACATTTCAGACTGTGTACTTGATTTTATAAATTAAATGATATGAGGTTAAAGAAAATGGATTTTTTGATGAACTATTGGGGTAGAATAACACAAGTTTCTGAGAGAAAGTTGTGATGTTTTAAAAGTCAACACACTGAATCACAACAGGAAAGCAGTGTTTTTTCTTCTATCAAAATTGCAAATTGGTTAAAAAAAAAGGTAACAAAGCAGAAAAACACACATACGGTTGAATGTGATCATTACTTCACCTCAGACTGAGGGAGCTGTGAGTCAGGAACCCATGCTGCATGGAGATGCTGGAGTCATATTTTTTGAGAGGGGTCTGGCTGCAGACCTGCACTGAGAGGACCCAGCATTGCAGACCTGCACTGAGAGGACCCCCTGCACTGAGAGGACCCGACCTCACGTTTTTTTTCTCACATCACATGCTCCAGTGTGTTTTTTTCCCGTGAAGAGAGAGCTGAGTTATAGTCGAGTGACTACTTTTCGTCTTTTTCAAAGAAACAGGAACAGTCTTTATTCCATTCCAAACGTTGTCTTTTCCATTATATACTGCTCTGTGTTATAATATTTATTGGAAAGAAATGACTTTTGGACTTTTGGGTGTTTTTTGCACTGCAATCCAATCCAAAAGTTAGCCTAGTTAGCGCTAGCCTAACGGAGGCTAGCGCTAACTAAGCTAACTTTTGGGTTGGACATGGATGTTTTATTTAGGTATATCTATGAGATAAGCTTGGCATGCCAGGCTGTCACTGCCTGTGGCATTTAAACATGTATGAAAACACCCAAAGTGATCACTGTAAGCAGACTGCTTAAGTATTAAGAGCAAATTAAGCGCTGTTATCGTAGTTAGGGTAGCAGTGGCTAGGGCTAACTAGGTTAACTTTAGGATTAGACATGGATGTATTATTTAGATATATGTATGATATAAGTTTGACATGAGCGGGCTTTCACTGTTGTTGGCATTTAAACGTTCTTCCCAGTGTAATGGCTTTTATTTCTGAAAGGTTTTGAATAAACTTTTGACGAAAATATGTGCTTCCGGTATATTCGCTTTTATTTTGAAAGACTTCAAATCAGCTTCCGGTCCTGTTAGTGTGCAGGTCTGCAGCCAGAGCATGTGAGGAAAAAAAACGTGACGTCGGGTCCTCTCAGTGCAGGGGGTCCTGTCAGTGCAGGTCTGCAGCCAGACTGTCTTGTATTTTTTTGCACCCACATTCTGCATTGATTTTTCTTAAAAAATTAGTGTCCAAATAAAGACATCTGTTAGAGCCATGTGCAGCTACCTGCTCATTTGGAAGAAGCCTCTTTCAGCATGCTTATGCTATAAACTGTATAAAACTGTTATGGGACAAATCTGAAGAGGAGGCTGTGTAACAACTACCTGACAAACCGGATTAGGCTATGTTAGCTACCTTGACAAACTTATTGTTAATCTCTGCTTATTTTAATTAAATGAACCTACAGTTTTAGGGAAGGTAATTAAAATGTAAATTAACTCAACTTGAGTAATGAGCTTCCTGATATCACCAACTTTAACAAAAGAAAGGGAGACAAGTACAGTAAAAAAAGCATCACATTGAATACAACAAAAGGTTTAGTTACCGGACAATCGTTTGCGTCTTCTGAGAATACAGCGCAGCGCTGGTCTTCTTTAAAATCAAGAAACGTGCTGCTACAAACAATGGGTTCAGTAATTGTAGCATTACCTAAGCAGGGCAAATATTCAAAGGCAAGGATTAGTTTTGGTGTCAGAGTAAAATAAGAGAAACTGATTTAGACATATTCAGTGGGAAAATGTCTCAAACTTCATAATTAAGTGATGAAAAAACAACAAATTCAGCCTAATTTACACATTTCCAACACAGTCATTGATCAAACTAGTCTTCAGGGAAATTTAACAATTATGTAAATTTCTCTAATGTTTGAGCCTTATCTTGACTAATCAGAGTGTGTCTCTCAAACTTTTTTGTACTGCAGTAAAGCTTGTAATTAATTATTTTGGTCCCGCTTGAGAAACAGGTGAACATTATGGAAATTTGGCCTTTGCTAAGAGCCATCCGGTCCTGGTCCAGCCAAGGTAAGAGTGGTGTCTGCATCTTTGATGAAGAGTAAGACACTTTCTAAGAGTATGTTGGCCTCTGCCAGGGTTCCCCCTTGCCACTGATTTTGTTTGTGATTTTGATGGGAGAGGATCTCAGGGTACAGCCTTGGGGTGGAAGAATCTCATCTGTGCTTTTTGCAGATGATGTGGTTCTGTTGGTGTCTTCAGCTGAGGACCCTCAGCAGACACTGGGGGGCGTCTGAGTGAGCAGTGACTGGGGACAGACTCAGCACCTCCAAGACTGGCTGTGTGTTTCTCCATCTTGGTGGGGAGAAAGTCTTTGCCTTAAGTGAGAGACTTCACATATGTAGTGGACTTGTTCATGAGTGAGGCTCAAATGGACCAAGAAATGCAGATTGCTGCGGCATCTATAGACTTATGGCAGACTTGTGGTGAGCATGGAGCGAAGCTGGGATGCAAAGCTTTAACCTTTCCCATCTATCTTTGTTCCCTCACCCATGGTCATTATCTGTGGGTAAAGATCAAAAGAATCGGGCTGCACAATCATGGCCAATATGATAATCATGATTATTTTGATCTATATTGTTATCATGATTATTAATCACGATTATTCATCATGTTGGGGAAAAATCTGTAATTTTACTGCACTACTGTCAAACAAATTTGAACAGTTTTTGTTGCTTTAACTTTGCATTATTATTATATATTGCATGAATTAAGTTAGAACAGAACTATTGAATAATAATGATGAGGTGGTCTTGCGATCTTTGAGGTGCTTTTTGGAATCTCGTATGTGTTTTTGAAGCCTAATTTACTTAAATCAATCATTTTTAGTTTCATATCACTCTTGATGTTTTTTCAAAAATGTCTGATGAACAATTAGCACAGTAAGTCACACACCTGAGTTTGTAGTCACTGAATGATAAAGGGACTGACTATCACAGCAGACATGGTAATAGAAAAAAAACAACCTCCTGATATCTTTGACTTGAAATTCCACTTAATTTATAGGCTCCCCAGTTTTTCTCGTCTTCTGCTCCAACACCCCTCTGTTTAAAAAGTTTGACTCTCCATCCTATGGCGTTATACTTATGTCATATGTCGAGCGAGCGATAAAACATACATACGAGCAAATTATCTTATACCGCACGCGCAGAGTAAACTTCCGCACGCACTTTTTTTGTCCTCGCCCGCACAAATTCAACAACCGAGAGCATACAGGGAGATGCGAGCGAGTAAAAATACACAGCAAGAGCTAAAAAATGCATAGTGATGGGTATATTAAACTCTACAGCGCGCGCACTAGGAGCTGCTTTGCGTGCGCTGGGATGCTGCAGCACTCTCCCTCTCTCCCTCCGTGCACTCTGCTCGCTCGACCATACAGTCTACACGCTCGACTCACAGACTTTTGACAGTTTGGGGGCGGAACCAAGGGGCCAGCCCAGTCCTCTTATGATTGGTCAACGGCAAAAAGAAACACCCCCCCACGTGGGTGCCCATTTCCGGAATTTTTAGAGGGCGCTGATTATAGCCATACAGCGTTTGGAATGGCAGGGTAGTTTTTTTTTTTTTTTTTTTTTTTGAAAGTTTGTGAAATACAAACATCACGAACAGTCAGTCATTCCAGTTCATGAACAGTGATGATATCAATGCATTGGTTTACAACTGTATGATGATATTTAAATCATCATTGACCAAGCAATAGATTAATGCATAAAGAAAAAATAAAATAAAAAATAAAACAAAAACATTCTTTCTCATTCAGGGTAGTTTGCTAGCATCCCCCGCCAATTAATTACTTAATTAAGTAAGTAATAAACTTTAGTTCATTGTAAAATAGTAATTTATATGCTACTATATTTGTATCTTCCTGGGTATTTACAGCCAAACGGCTGTTGGTTTGGGATTTACAATAGAAAAAGCTTTATCTGCATCCCTTGTAAACATATCTAAACAACTTATCAAATACAAATAAAAAAGAAATCATCTGGAGATCACCATCGCTGTTGGCATATTTTATTGCCGCCGAAGAGGAAGCTGCAGGGTTGAGCAGACAGGACCGTCAGAGGAGGGCCATGATGCTGCAGAGGAGACGCTCCCTGCTGACCATTTTAGCTGCCTTTGCACGTTCATTTCATCTCATGCAGATTAGGATCCGATAATTAATTTTTTACAGTTTTACGTGGCATTACTAAGTTCTATTCCAGTGATAGACAAAGTGACATCGCCAGGAGAAACTAATTTCAAAGTTTAATGTGTGGAAACATTACAAATCACACCAAAAACAGTATGACAGTGACAGCAACTACATTTATTGATTAGTCAAAATCGGCCATTGCACATTTCAGTCCCCAACCTGTAACAGTAAATAAACAGTCACGTTTTTGCCGAGGACAAAGACAAGCAGAAGCACCAACTAACTTTCCAAGGAAAAATTAATTGCTAAGTAAGAAGTGCTTGACAGATGGAGGACATTTTTTCTTCAGAAGACTCTAAGTTGTAAATTTTATTAATAATAAATAGCTTCAATAAATTAGTTAAATACAAAATAAATAAACTTGGATCAATTTAACTGAAAATGGATGCACCATGGATGGATCAAGGAACTCTGAATAAGAAATGGTTAGAGTTTTTTTTTTATTTTCAGATTAAATGGGCCTACATGGCAAGGCAAGGGGATGGCACCATGAAGTTACCCCTGATTTTGCATTTATTTTATCATTATTATTATTATTATTATTATTTTGAATACAATTTCTTCCATGTATTTAAATGACAGAGGAAAATGTATGTCTTACTTCAGAAGAGGAAAGTAATGATTCTTCTGACAATGAAGACGTTTTATTTGAATCTAATTATGGTGAATCCTGTAAGGTGCCAGATTTAAGATTTCTGAGTTCAACTGAATACAAATCATATGATTTTGGGAATGACATTGATCCAGATGCAAATTTTTTTGTTGATTACCAATCAGACTCTGAATATTACTCCGAAAATATGTTTAATAAACTTAATCTCAAAGGTTTCTCAATCATACATTTTAATAGCCGAAGCCTCTATACAAACTTTGTTTATATCAAAGATTATCTGCAGGAATTAAAATATCGGTTCCAAGTCATTGCAATAAGTGAGACTTGGTTGACAAATGAAAAGGGTTCAGATTTTGTTCTAGAGGGATATGACTTTTATAGTGTTAACCGGCAAAATAAAAGAGGTGGTGGTGTGGTATTTTTTGTCAAATAAGAACTAGGGATAGTGAGGCAAAATATAAGTTGTATAAAAATAAACTAATTACTGTTATCAGAGCACAGAAAAAGAATTACTACAGTAAAATGCTGGAGGAGAACAAAAGCAATATGCAGAGGACTTGGAGAGTAATTATATTATTCAGAATCAGTGTTTTACATCTGAATATCCAGGTCACTTTGTTAACAGCTCCAATGATACATTAAGCAATTTAGAAGATATTGTTGATGAATTCAACAACTATTTTGTGAATGTCGCACCAACTTTGGCAAATAAGATTACAGCTCCTGATGATAAAAAAGATTTGATTAATAACTTGATAGATTGTAATGTTAGTTCAATGTTTCTTGGTGGAGTAGATGAAACAGATATAATTGAAGAAGTATATAATTGAAAAAGGTCATTGATTGTATTGTAAAACCTCTGGCTTACATATGTAATTTGTCCTTACAAAAAGGAGTTTTTCCTATAAATATGAAAGTTGCACAGGAAATTCCAATCTTTAAAAATGGAGATAAACGTGTAATGGAAAACTATAGACCAGTATCCCTTCTCCCCCAATTTTCAAAAATCTTAGAGAAGTTATTTGTGACACAATTTAATCTGTTTATCTGCAAAAATGAATTACTAAGTGAAAACCAGTATGGATTTAGGGAAACTAGGAACACCACTCATGCAGTAATGCAAATGGTGGAGGAAATAGCAAATGCAAATGGAAATAAAGATTATTTCATTGGTTTGTATATTGACCTGCAGAAAGCCTTCGATACGATGGACCACAGACTGTTGTTGAGAAAACTGGAGAAGTATGGGTTACGAGGTATCGCTTATTCTTGGGTGGAAAGTTACTTAGACAACAGACAGCAGTGTGTACAGATTAATGATTCAATTTCGGAACTAAAGAGGGTCACATGTGGAGTATCAATCAATCAATCAACCTTTGTTTATACTCGAGAGATCATAGAGGGGCATCCGCATTTACAGTGAGGCCGAGTCAAGTACAGAGGAAATTGGAGTACCCCAGGGATCTGTTATTGGACCAATATTGTTCATACTGTATATCAATGATATCTGCAGTGTCACTAATTTTTTTAAATACATATTTTTTTGCAGATGACACAAACTTAGTTTGTTCAGGTAAAAACTTAAAAGAACTATTGACTGGTATTGAAAGTGAGCTGGAAAGTCTCAAAACTTGGTTTGATGTAAATACATGAGGTAAAATTTCAAAGTCAGTTGCAATTCTGTCAAAATCTAGATATGTTTTAAATTAGAAAGCATTGAAAATAATCTACAGTTCACTTATTTTTCCTTACATGTCTTACTGTATAGAACTGTGGGGATCCACTTATTAAACATATGAATTCAGTAGTTGTCGTACAAAAAAGGAGCCATACGTATCATCAATAATACAGATTATTATGCTCACACTGATCCCTTGTTTTTAAATTCACACATTATGAAATTTTCTAACTTGTTTTATTATAAAATAATATTACTAATATTTGCTGCAAAACTAAACTCTCTTCCTAGTGCTGTGCAAAAGTTCTTCTCAATTCGGGAGACTCAATATGAGTTAAGAGGTGTTTGCAAGTTTTCTGTTCAGAAAGCTAGAAAAGGTATAAAAAGGAGATGTGTTTCTGTTGTTGGGGTTAAACTATGGAATGATGCAAATATTAAAATAAAAACCTGCAATTCATGTTATATCTTCAGAAAAATGGTCTCCAAAGTTATCTTTGAAAATTATGTGCTGATCATGTAATAATGTTGTTAATGTTGATTCTTTATCTTTGGTTTTTGGTAGCTTATTTTAGGTTAAATATACGGGCTAGGCTCAGATAAGCATTTTGCTTTTGACTATGTCTTTTCAGTCGCTACTTATCATAATGAATTCTGGTTTGTTTAAAATGTCTATTTTGTGACAAGTGTTGTGCAATGCATGCTGACTGAAATAAAATCCTTATCCTAAAAATCCTAAAATGTAATCAATCAATAGGAAGCTTTTCAGCTTCAATATTGCAGAGCATTTGTGATTCAAGTGCCATATTCCCTGACGTGAGCATCAGAATCACAAAATCTGTTCACGTTGCCTTGGTCCTGAGAAGATCCCTTATGTTCAAGCAGGTCCTCGATGTGTCAGGTGGGTTTTTCCTCTTGGCTGACGAAGAATACCCCTGCCTGCAGTACTGCAGTATCAAAACAAACAAACAAAGCTGTTGATAGGAGTCATGTTCAGGCTACAGAGAGAAAACGTTTACATATATATATATATAAAAACTCTTCTCTCACCCACCCCCCTCTCCCCCGGTGGGGTGGGTGGCTGTTCATCCTCTTCAGCTCGGGTCCTCTACCAGAGGCCTGGGAGCTTGAGGGTCCTGCGCACTATCTTAGCTGTTCCTAGGACTGCACTCTTCTGGAGTGAGATGTCTGAAGTTTCTCCAGGGATCTGTTGGAGCCACTTCTCCAGTGTGGGGGTCACTGCCCCAAGTGCCCCGATGACCACAGGCACCACTGTTGCCTTCACCTTCCAGGATTTCTCCAGCTCCTCTTTGAGCCCTTGGTATTTCTCTAGTTTCTCGTGTTCCTTTTTCTTGATGTTGCTATCACTTGGGATGGCTACATCTATCTATGACTTTCCTCTGCTGCTTATCTATGATCACAATGTCCGGTTGGTTGGCCATTACCATTTTGTCGGTCTGTATCTGGAAGTCCCACAGGATCTTGGCTTGGTCATTCTCCATCACCTTGGGAGGTGCTTCCCATTTAGACCTCGGGGTCTCCAGTTTGTACTCTGCACAGATGTTCCTGTACACTATACCGGCTACTTGGTTATGGCGTTCCATGTATGCTTTTCCTGCCAGCATCTTACACCCTGCTATTAGGTGCTGAACTGTTTCAGGGCCCTCTTTACATAGCCTGCACCTGGGATCTTGCCTTGTGTGGTAGATCTGGGCCTCTATTGCTCTGGTGCTCAGGGCCTGTTCTTGTGCCGCCATGATTGGTGCCTCTGTGCTGTCCTTCAGTCCAGCCCTCTCCAGCCATTGGTAGGATTTGTTCATATCAGCCACTTCAGCTATCTGTCGGTGGTACATCCCATGCAGGGGTTTGTCCTCCCATGATGGTTCCTCTGGTTCCTCCTTCCCTGTCAGTTTCCACTGTCTGAGACACTCACTAAGCGCTTCATCTCTTGGAGCCATCTTCCTGACATAGTCATGGAGCTTGGATGTTTCATATTGGATAGTGGCTCTGATGCTCACTAACCCTCTGCCTCCATCTCTGCGCTTAGTGTATAGCCTCTGGATACTGGACTTGGGGTGGAATCCCCCGTGCATGGTGAGCAACTTCCGAGTTTTAACATCTGCGGCCTGAATGTCCTCCTTTGGCCAGCTTATTACCCCAGCAGGGTATCTGATCACTGGCAGGGCATAGCTGTTAATTGCCCGAACCTTGTTTCTGCCATTGAGCTGACTCTTTAGGACTTGCCTTACTCGCTTCAGGTACTTGGCCGTTGCCGTTACTTGGCCTCTTAGAGACTTACTGACCTTGTACAGCTTCAGGCATTCCAGGATCCATGTGTGTGGCATTGAGTCATAGGCTTTCTTGTAATCAATCCAGGCAGTGCACAGGTTGGTCTGTCTGGTTCTACAGTCTTGAGCGACTGTTCTGTCTACCAGCAGCTGATGTATTCTTACCAATGCCTTTCTGTGTCTCTGTCATGTATTGATCCATATGCCCACTTATCTTTGCCGCAATGATGCCTGACAGGAGTTCCCATGTTGTAGAGAGGCAGGTGATTGGCCGATAGTTGGATGGGATTGTTCCCTTCTGGGGATCCTTCTGGATCAGGACTGTGCGGCCCTTGGTCAGCCATTCTGGGTGGGTCCCATCTCTCAGCAGTTGGTTCATTTGTGCTGCTAGGTCAGCCTCTTCAGCCAGTAGGCATGGATCATATCCAGGCCTGGTGCTGTCCAGTTTTTCATACCTGAGACTTTTTCTTGGATATCTGCTACTGTGATGGTCACGGCATCTTGTTCAGGGAGATTGGCGTGGTCTGCTGGACCAGTTTAGCCACTGTGCATCGCTGTTATGTGATGCTTCTTTCTCCCATATGCCTTTCCAGTACTGTTCAGTCTCCAGCCTTGGTGGGTTAGCTCTTGTGTTATTACCCTGCCACTGAGAGTACACTTTAGCCGAACAGCCTGTTTATTCTCCTGGCCTCTATCTCTCTCGTGTACCTCTTCAGTCGGGTGGCCAAGGCTTGGAGTCTTTGTTTGGCAGTTTCCAAGGCCTCAGGTATGGGCATCTGTCTGTACCTCTTGGGTATCTCTTTCCTGGTTGCACCATTCTGGAGTTTGGCTGACAACTGGCTGACCTCTTTCCGAGTCACCTTGATTTTAGCCTCCAGCCTTCTCCAAGAGAAGAAGGCTTTGCCCTTTGTTCTCCTTTGTCCAAGCATCTCAAGGATCACTGCTGCTGTACTGTATGTCAGTTCATTGGTCTCAGTGATGTTTGCAGTGGGAATCGTTTCTATTACTGCATTCACATTGGCTAGGATCTCTGGAGGTACTTCACTAATCCTCGCTAGTCGGTGTCGGGGTTGACAGGCGCTCATCTTAGCCATTATCTTATCTCTCAGGGGCTATCTCTCATCGCCCAATTCTGGGGCTTGGTACCCAATCTCTGGGGGGGGAGTCAATGTTAACTCCCCCATCTAACCTATCGTCCTGGCTCCCCCTTGCCGTAGCATTACGGTCGTGATAGCAGCTGCCGTTTGTGGATGTTGGAACACTGAGCTACTAGCTGTTTCGGTGTAAGCATTGACTGTGGGTATCGAAGTAACCATATATCCCTCAGTCTATTCATGTAACCCCGCTGGTTAGGGTTACTGGAGTAGTAGCATTCCAACAGAGCCTTGTTCTCATTTCTTGTCCATTGCCTCCTTTGTCTTGTTCCAGTAGCAGATCTTGTTAACCCGGGCGACGTCTGAGCCGGTTTGGCTTTCTGTAATAACGCACTCATGTTATGAGGTAGGCTATAGCGGTAAGGGTCTTGCCCAGGGACCCTCTGGTAGATGTCATTCACTCCATCCATATGTATGCCCATGATGCCCATATGACATGTGTCATGCGGATGTCATGGGATAGCCCAGTCGATATACCCCCGACCTTACCCGCTATATATATATATATATATATATATATATATATATATATATATATATATATATATATATATATATATATATATATATATATATATATATATATATATATATATATATATATATATATATATATATATATATATATATATATATGTATATATATATATATATATATATATATATATGTATATATATATATATATATATGTGTATATGTATATATATATATATATATATATATATATATATATATATATATATATATATATATATATATATATATATATAATATATATGTATATATATATACATATATATATATATATATATATATATATATATATATATATATATATATATATATATATGTATATATATATGTATATATATATATATATATATATATATATATATATACATATACATATATATATACACACACATACATATTAGTGTCTGACTTATTGGAAAATACCAATGACTTTTAAATGTATCATTACTTGAGTTTCAAAAAAAAAAAACTGAAGTCACTTTCAATTTAAAACAAGCATTTGTTTCACATCTAGACTAAATAAAACGTACAGGGTTCATGTAACAGTGCAGTATCTGGTCTACACATACAACTTTTAGCTGTATTAGCTGTTCAGAAATACCATAAGAAAGTCATTCACCAGCGATGTAGTATTAATAGAACGCTGTGTCTGTTTCAGCGGAGGAAGCCAGCGTAATGTCCCGTCGATACTTAAAACCACCCACATCGTCTATTTAGAATTAATCAAGAATGAGTTTGATTCAACTTTCAGGTTTAATACACATTTCTATCACGAATCTCATTCATAATTTTATGTGGCAAGAACGGTTACTTACACTTGTAGCAGTACATCCCCTGTGAGTTTCTTCTTCTGCTTGTTTGCGACTATTTCCTGCTGAACGGTGCGAATTGCATTGTGGGATTGGAGCTCTGACCAATCATAAGAGGACAGGGCTGGCCCCTTAGTTCCGCCCCCAAACTGTCAAAAGTCTGTGAGTCAAGCGCGTAGACTGTATGGTCGGGCGAGCAGAGTGCACGGAGGGAGAGAGGGAGAGTGCTGCAGCATCCCAGCGCGCGCAAAGCAGCTCCTAGTGCGCGTGCTGTAGAGTTTAATATACCCATCACTATGCATTTTTTTAGCTCTTGCTGTGTATTTTTACTCGCTCGCATCTCCCTGTATGCTCTCGGTTGTTGAATTTGTGCGGGTGAGGACAAAAAAAGTGCGTGCGGAAGTTTACTCTGCGCGTGCGCGTGCGGTGTAAGATAATTTGCTCGTATGTATGTTTTATCGCTCGCTCGAACTTATGACATAAGTATAACGCCATACCATCCCTGCACAGCAGCAGCTGATCTTTATAAAGAGAGTTCATCAAACTGCATCAAATGTTTGAAACAATATCACAGTTGAGCTTACAGCCAAAGATACAGCTGCTGTACTTTAACTGAGCATGAATTTTGAGCATGGATTCTAAAACTGTATAAATGGGACTCAGTTTGACTGAACCTGGGACAAATTCAGGTTGTTGAGGAGCCTTTAGTGTTAATTTACTGACACAGTGAACAATTCTCTTAAACCTGCTGGTTAATTGTCCAGCCAGGAGGATGGTGTTCACTGTCACTTCCGATCTACCTTTTTTCCAAACTGCTTTAAATTAATGATCTAATGAGCTCTATGTAACTAATCAATGAGCTGCAGAGTTGTGAGGGAGCATCTTGTGGGAGTTTTATGGGGTAATATGTCAGGAATCAGGAGACCAGAGCTGATTTCATTTTCAAAAACAATTATACATCTGTGTTAATTGTCCAGCTGGAGCCGTCAGGTACTGTCACTTCTCCGATCTACATCCACCAACTGCTTTAAGAATTAATGATACTGTATGGGCTCGTTGTTGATATCACTACATCGCCTTTCCTCCATATTGGGTCGGGGTGAAAAGTCTGGCTCCATGGAATATCTCAGGAATCAGAGACCAGAGCCAGTTTCATATTTACTTCAGCATCTTCATCGTCACCAAACACTCCAAAAGAAACTGCTTCAAATGATGTGCCATTTGGCCCAATGAGAAACTCTACCTGATCCAGACTAGAAGGAAAATGACAAAATGCCATTATTTTACACTTCAGTGTCCAGGATCAACTGTAAAAAATAAAAAGAGTTCATTAAAGTTTTACTTAAATGATAAGTTCGTTTTTTACAGCTTTTACATTGTTTATAGAATGAAAAAGAACAATATACTCACCCAGAAGGCTTTCCTGACCCAAACAGTGCTTCAGGAGATATTTAGATCCAAAATCGAGCAGCGAACATCCGTATAATGGTAGCACGTAGGGCATAGATCGCCGCTCCTAAAACTGCATTAATCATCCAAAAACTAATGTTTTTCACCAATATTCCATCTTGATTCGCTCCTGCTACTCCTCCATTGAAGTCTGTGTCACTCCACGCAGCGCTGCGTGACTTACGCCGACCTCTGAACTCGAGTTTGTTTACGTGCCTCGGATCTAAATATCTCCCGAAGCACTGTTTGGGTCAGGAAAGCCTTCTGGGTGAGTATATTGTTCTACTTCATTCTATAAACAATGTAAAAGCTGTAAAAACCGAACTTATCCTTTAAAGATGAAGACAAGTACTCATACTGTTTGACAAAAAAACACATCTAATAAACATTCAGGTACCAAAATGTCCATCTCTTAAGAGATCTCATTTACCTGGCAACAACCTTTACAGTGCACCTTAAAGTGTGAACTGTAATTGAAGACAAATTCATTGCATTCTTCTCCAAAAAGGACAAACTTTCTCTCAGGCTGCGTTCATACTGCAGCCCTAAATGCATAATTCTGGTTTATTGCTCAAATATGATTTTTTTTTCTGTTTGGTTGTTCAGATTACACCTGTAAATGTGACCTGACTGCAGACTGGGATGTGGACAGCTTACACTTCATAAGTGACTCAGTTGAACATTATCACGCACAGCACTTAGTGATGAGAGGCAATAAACATTGAGCATTTATCCTCCATGTTTCGACTATTTTCTAAACAACATTCAACACTCAGACTCAGCTGGACACAGACGACACAGAGAATATGAAGAAGGGATGGAGAGTTCAACATTGAAGTACATTTTTCCTGTTGTAGGTCTATGCATTGTCTGTGTCTCTGTGTGTGTCTGAGGTTGAGAGACTGACCTTTGCCTGACCTTACTGTCGAAAAAAATTAACAATGCATGAAAATCAATTTTGTTATTCATCTTCTATATGTTTAAGCCTGATCTTTGAAAAAAAAATCCTCAGCCCCTTAACATTAATAATATTGATAACTCAATTTTTGTGTACTCCTTCATTAAAATTTTTACATCATGTAATCAAGTTGGCATTTAAAGGGTTAAAATAAAATAGTTACATATGTTTTTTTTATTAGAACTGAAGTTGACTGAATGATTGGAGCAAAAAAAAGTAAAAATAAATATTAATCTGTTATGTTTTTACATCAGCTTTGGTAGAGGACATTAATGTCTTCAGCTTACCTCAAAGGGTAGTAAGTTAAAGCAACACACAAGGGTTAAGCACATCCACTGAAACCTGAACGAGCAATTGTGATGGACAAGATGATGGGGCAGGTACCAAGATTTTGATGAGCTCGGCACGGTTTTAGGGGAAACTTTCTTTACATATCCTGCTTTCTCTAACTTCAGTATCTCCTCATTACAGAGTGCAATTTTCTCTGGATCTTTGAGAAGTCTTCTTTCTGTGCTTTTTAAGCTTTGCATGACAGATTCAATTGGAGCTGACAGTTTGGGTTGAATTTGTAGAAGAGGAGTGGCAAAGCGCTCAGTACCATCAACCCAAGCTCTCTGTTCGAGCCCCCAACATTTCAATAGCCTGTTTATCTTGTTGAGACAGAATGACCGATTTCTAACTAGGGAAAGGTAAAACATCCAGTTTCCATAGCTTTTCAGCGTGGCTAAACAAGGAATTAGAGGAGCCAATAGTAGCAGTAAACAAACACTGTTAGCTGGAGGGTAATGCTCAGGTAAACCCTCTTGTCCTTGTAAGGTCCAGCCCAGCTGAGTGTGCACAGCAATTGGACCTCGTTGAGGGCCTCTTCACACAGGCTGTATGGGTGAGGTCAGATGAGAGTTGTCTGAGCCAAGCAAGACAAGAGGCTGAACTTTCTTGAATGATTGAAGAGGGATGTCTCTCAAAAAGGAATAGCGTCCTTTGAGTGACTGAATAGGGTATGTTTGATCAATTAGATCGATTCCCTTTGGTGTGAAGGCTTGTTGAATAGGGTATCTGTCTGTAGGTGCTGAACTGGATGAGATCTCAAAATCAACACATTCTCCTTCAATGTGGGTGAGATCAGAACAGTTCGGAGGGCAAGGACCTTCTTCTTTCCTCTCAGCTGAAGCCGCTGGACTGCAGGAGGTAGAATCATAGTGCAAACCGAGCCATCATCTATTATAGCATATGTGCTCAGTGAGACATTGTTCCAGAGGACCACAGGAACAACCTCAAGAAGCACATGACTAGAGGGACTGGGGTGAGAAAAGTACACCTTACTCTGAGTATGTGTCAGCTCAGCATGAGGTTCTTGTGAAACCACTGGGTGCAAAACCAGCAGAGTTCACCACAGTTAGGACAAGTTTTTTTTAGTGAACAGTCAACAATGGAATCAGAAGTTCGACCACACCTCCAGCATCGGCTTTCTTTTGTTAACCAAGATCTTAATTCCTCCTTGGTTTGAGCTCTCATTTTGGGACACCTTGTGATGTAATGGTCATGGCCCTGACAAAAAAGGCAGTGGGTGTTGGGTCTTTTGTAAGTTGGAGTAAAGTTCTTCATCTTCTGTGGTGACTGGTGAATTTGAGTTGGATGAACATCAGAATTTGAGCCATGATAGACAACTGCTTGATTCTTGGGCTTGCAGGTCTTATGGATTTACTTGGCTGTTCCTGTTGATATCTCCTAACAAGTCGATTTGAAAGCCTTTGCTTCTGTGCTTTGGATTGTAACCAACCAGCCAAGTCTCTCTTTTTTGCTTACCAGAGCTGCCCTACCAAGATGTACGGGCACAACGCAAAGTGCTCTGGTCTTGGTCTTCAAGGTCAGGGCTAGAGCTATGCTCCTCCTGGCTCTCCTCTGCTGTGGCATCTTGACCTGGAGATGGGAGGAATGTATTGGGTGTCAGTCCAGGACAGATTATCTCCTGAGGAGTTGTTCCGGCTCACCAAGACACCAGCTGCTCAACCTCCTGCCAGTATGCAGATGCGTTACCATCCTGGTTCCAGGGCTGGTTCGGAGCTAGAGCCAGACTTAGCACCAGCCCTTTGGTTTTCCACAGACTAAGCACCGGTTGCTGGCTCTCAAAACTGGTGCCTGGCAAACACTAACTCTTTGCTGGGCCAGCAGAAAGAACCACGTTACGTTGGGGGCCAAGCTTACATCAGGGGGTGGGGGCGGGATTATCGACCAACCAAAGCAGAGTAAAAACACGGAAGCACTTTTACCCATCTTCTCAAGTGTGATCGCTGTTCGTTGCATAATCGGCGAGCAGCATTAACTAGCTGGATCGCCAAATTTTGCCTTCCAAGGAAGGCTCGAAAAGCCAACAGCAACACTTGAACCACAACGTAGTCCTCCATCTTTTTTGTGGCAATTGAATTTGGCACTAGTTGTTATTGGAAACTGGCGTGACGTATACAGACATATACATTGACGTGATGACGTAGCCCTCTGGCCGACACCTGTTTGTGGAAAAGCAAATGATTCTTAACCGGATTGCACTTGAACCAACTGCGAACCGGCTCTAGCACCAGCACTAGCACCAGCCCTGGAACCAGCTTGGTGGAAAAGGGGTTTGTGTGAAAGGTGTGAAAGCCGCTGATGCCATTCAAGCCCCTCCACACTGAAGCAGGGTCGTTAGCTGCAGGCTGGTTCTTCAACTTCTCCGAATAGCTCCTCTTAGCTGTTCTGATCTCCTTGTTCAGTGTGTTTCTGGCCTGCTTTTGCAGGGCCCTGTACCCACTCCTATAAGCCTCCTCCTTGGCCTGGCAGATCTTGCACAGTCTGGTGGTGAACCATGGCTTGTTATTGTTGAATTCCCTAAAAGTTTTGGTTGGTACATCCATGTCCTCACAGAAACTGATGTAGGCTGTCACAGTGTCTGTCTGACACTTAAGTCTGTGCAGTCAAAGCAGGCCTGTAATTTCTGCTTTGCGTCATTGGTCCATTTCCTCACAGTCTTCACTAAAGGCTTTGCAGATTTTAGTTTTTGCCTGTAAGTGGGGATGAAATGGACCAAACAGTGGTCAGAGTGTCCCAAAGCTGCTCGGAACAGAGTGGTATGCTCTTTTAATGATGGTGTAACAGTGGTCCAGTGTGTTGCTGCCTCTGGTGAGACATTTGATGTGCTGTTTATATTTTGGGAGTTCATGATTTAATTTTGCTCTGTTAAAGTCCCCCATAACAATTCAGAGCGAGCCAGGGTGTTTAGCTTCAAAACCGTTAAATTGTTCAGCTAGAGCCTGCAGCGCATCAGCTACGTTGGCTCCGTGACGCAGTCCGTGTGGAGAAGGGAGAAGTCCATCAGATGTAGTGCAGCATCAGGTACGGCATCACAGAGCCAGGTTTCAGCAGAGCGTGTTAAACAACATTAGCCTCCTCCTCTTTGTTATGACTTAAATGAGGCACCTTCACAGTGAATACAGTGCATTTCCTGCCATTATGGAGAGTTGAAGAAAAAGCTTTGAGTTTTCTGCGTTGCCTGTACACATTTGGCCCTTTTCCACTAGCACGCCTAAGCCCTACTGTGCTCTACTCTGCTCAGCTCTACCCGGTTTGCGTCGTGTTTCCACTAGCCTGGTACCTCCCACGACCAACCAGATTTTAGTTCCTACACTGCTCTGGTTCCAAACAAGCTGAGTTGATACTAAAAGGTGACGTTGACCAGCAGCTGGCTACTTATTGGTCAGACAATGTTGTCATCGATGAGTCATGAGTGTGACGACCTAGCATGCTAGCGGTAGCTACCATTAGCTCACCCTCATTTGTCTTTTCTTTGCTGCTCGATTGCTCGTGTCCTCAGCTTCATTCTGTTGCATAGCTTCCAAAATTCTCCTGTGCTTCTCAAGGGGTATTTCTTCTTGTCACCTGCAGCCTTCTTCTGCTTTCCTTTTTACTCTGTGACAAAAAGCCACAGAATGTTGCGTCGGACTCAAAATGACGTCACCACTATGCTGCTCAGCGGTTTAAAACGACACTGTACAGGGAACTGTGGCTAGTGGAAAAGCAGCACAAGGTGAGTCGAGTAGAGTCGAGAAAAGCCCGGTAGAGTCGAGTAGAGTAGGGCTAATGGAAAAGGGCCAAATGTCTCGATCTCCGCATCTTTGCTTCACCATGATACCTTTCTCAAACTTTTGATTTTTGCACAAAACACCATAAATGACTTAATGCTGCTGCAGCCCAGTGGTTTCTAAAATATACGCAATAAAATTATCTAATCCTTTTGATTGACCCTCTATTGACTATTGATCTATTGGCTATTGATTTCATGAGTCTTGGAACTGGTTTTGGTTTTCTGTACCCAAGCTTGGTGAGTATTCAATGGTTTGGCTGGCAGTTAGTGTTTGTGAAAAGCCCTGACATTTATCTTGATCTCTTTAAAATATTTACTAGTGTCATTCAACCAGCTTTTTTTGTTCAGATTCACTGTGTTCCTATTCCACTGCAAGCAAACAAGAAATAATTCCTCAGTAGTTCCTTACCTCCTGTTGCAAACGCAACTTGTGAGCACTTCTCTGGAAGAAATTAGAGTTCCTCGACATTCGCGCGGACCACCCGTAATAAAAACTCTCCATGGCATATCATCTGGTTGCAGATCTCGACCCCCTTGGCCACACCCTGATATGAAAACCATTTCAGCACAGTGAATATTGACCCACAGTGATTGTAGCTTTTACATAAACCTTTAATAACCCCAGATTGAATGAAATGATGTGATTTGGAATTACAACCATTCCTACTGCTGTTGTTAGAACAATGTCAAGAATGCATACATACCAAGCTCCTCTGAAAGACACCCTGTGACAACAGACAACAGGAAAATATGTTAATCAAGGTTGTGCAGGGTGAAACAGCTGCCAACATGCTTGTTTTGCACATGAAATACGAAATAGTGAAGTTAGCAGACGCATTTCTTACAATTTCAAAACTGCTTTATTTACAGTCCTTAACCCTTTTTCCTGATGGTCCACATGTAGTCTGAGGAGTGAAAAAAAAATCTCTAGAAAGGTTACACACCAGTTCCTAAAAAAATCAAGTCTTGATTAATTGGTCAATCTCTACACAGCTCAGTGACAGCATAGTTTGTTGGAGCCTAAAATCTATACAGAGCTCCAAGGATCACCATGTCCATAACCAAATCATACCTGACAGTTGGTGAATTCTCTGTCCATTGGGTGTCACAATCAGTTTCATAATTGAAATAAACCAAATATTTTGTCCAAAGGGTGTTTTCATCATAGACTCGTGCACTGAAGCCTGCCATGAAACATTCACTGAAGAATTGCAGTTCCATTACTTTTTGGATTACTTTTGATTCTGGGATGTACAATAATGGAAATTTAGCAATACCAAACATTTCAATAACAAATCAAAAAACAATGTAATTTACAGAAATTAAATCATGTTTAGATCACAAAAAAATCTTTAACATTTTGTATATGGGATTCAGGATATTTTTTTGGTGGCAGAAGTAGAGTCATGTATGATGGTATATTTTGAATCTTTCGTCAGCGTGGATACAAATATAAATGGAAATGTGAAGATTTTTTCACTTCACCTCTTTTTGAATAATAAATGCAGTTCTTTTTTAAATATTCATCAAAGTGTCAGTAATGGTGAAAAACAAGCTTTCATTTGCCCATTTAAAATTGGAACAAAGTCAGCAGAGCAACTTACTGAGAGAATCTGACCTTGTTTAATGAGACTTAAGAATTGTTTGGAAATATGTCCTCATTTAACAGCAGATTAACAAACTCCAGCAACTTAATGCTAATTTACAATGCTTGATAATATATTGAATATCATCAGCAATACATATCAGCAGAAATGTATCCATCTATTGTTTAAAAAACAGTTGACTCAATTGTGCACTCATACTTAAAAGATTGTACATCTCTTATTAATAAAAATTAATAACTAATATTATTGACTTTAAATGTAGGTTAACTGTCCGCAGATGTTGCTGTGGGTTTAAGACGGAGCAATTCTTGTCTTCCACCCTTTTTTTTAATAACTTTTTTTCTCAGCATGAAAATACTCATAGCTAATCTGACCATGATAGGCAGATTTTGTCTCATACCAGATAATTTGTTGTTGCCTTCATGAGCTTGAACATGTATTTGCATTTTCCTCCTTTGTAGCACCTTGCTGTCATGCTATAAAACTGTGATACAAGCATTGTATCTGCAGTACTGTTTATTGCGTTACTTACACCTCAACATTATAATGCTGAAGAATATTGAGTGCTGTCATCAAACTCATACAAGACCAAGAAATTTCAGTTCCTGACAGTTGCAATTTGTCCTCAAAGTGACTTAAAGCATTTGCTTAAAAGTACATAGCTCTAAAGCCTTAAGTGTTTCACTCAAATTTGCTCCCCTGCTAACACATCCACATTTATGTAATTAGAGCAATCATTGTCAAATTTATACAAAACCGCAATAGTATTACCAACAAACTGTCTTACCATTTGATGCAAGAAAGATGGTCACAGCGACAGCACACAGTATCTTGTAGAGGGCCATGTTTCCAATTTGCGTCTGCTTCACTTTGACTTCTATGCTATATCTTATAGCAGGTTTTTGGCTTCAACTGCATTGACACACCCGACACCCATCATCATTTCCTCTATAGCATACTTCTTAATGGCACGCTGCCAATTTGCCATGAGCATTGTTGGCACCTACTCTGCCAGCCATAAATTTATAAACCCTTATAAACCATAAAGAGATAGACAAGTTCAGCAATAGTATTCCAATGAGCTGTGGAGTTTAGACAATGCTCATTTGATGCACAAAGTGTGCAGAAAAATAGCCCCTCACCATCGCATCACCACCACCAACAGCCTGAACAGTTTCAACAGGGCAAGATGGATCCATGCTTTCATGATGTTTATACCAAATTCTTGCCTTACCATCTGAAAGTTAGAGCAGCCAGAGAGAGAATACAGCACAGTCAAGAAGACTCAGTATATGGAAACTGAATGTTGTTTGAGCACTCATGGTATGTGAACATATTTGTGATTTGTGATTTTGAACAGATATAAAAAAATGAACATATAAGCAAGAATAAAGGAAACTTTGGGTTCTTAAACTGGTGGCATTAGATTGGTATTGTTGTGACATTCTTGCGTCTTTCAAGATTTTATTTGACTTTTGAAGACGTGAAAAACACTCCACCATAAGTGATCTTGTTTTGTGTTTTTTTTAATTATCACAGTTATCTTATTTAAAGATAGGTAACACTGAAGGCGTACAATGGATCACCGTTTAACTTGCAATTTTCTAGTTTGGCAGCTAATTTTTGGGGATGTATGAGGGTGTAGTTACAGGGAAATTTTGGGTGACGGGCCGGACAGCAGGCAGAGAATAAAGATGGTTCATTACAGGTTAGCAGCAAAATATGAATAAGATACAGAAACAGAGGCAGCAGTAGCAGTTCCTGGTTACTTGTCCTTTCGCCATTACTGCATTACCACATGTTCTCATGGCAACAATAAACAAAATGTTTCTATTGTAGCAGAATGGAATTTTTATATACTTTGAGCAAAATTCTAAGTCTGTCCCAAAATTCTGTGCAGTGGTGGCTGGTGCTGAAAATTTTAAAGGGGTGCACAGCTTTGGAGGAAGCAAACCAAAGAAGCACTCCATACTACACTGAAAAAAAATTAAAGATAACATACTCACAATCCAACCTACTTTGAACAATGCACTATTTGAACAAAAAATGTCCCCTCCTTTCCTTTGGGGCTGCAATTTTCTCCATGTAGCTCTGATTGAAGTCCATCATCTCTGTCACCAGTCTCTCTTTCATTAACAGCATGGCCAGTGCATTCAGCCTGTCCTGGTTCATGGTTTCTCAGGAAAGTTTTATTCTTCTTAAGTTTAAGAAGCATCTCTCAGCTTCTGCATTGGACATGGCTGTGGTGGTGAGGATTTTTAGCATAGTGAATCTGTGAAAATACCTCTAAAGGTTTTTTTTTTTTTGAACAACTGGATAAGGTCCACAGCACCTCCAGGAAACATGGCATGGTGCTGTGTGAACCTGTCACCCTGCAGCAAAGTGGCACTTATGAGATGGTCTGTGAAGGAGAATCATTCCCTCAATATGGTGTTGTAGACCTTCAGGAGTTTTAAGAGCATTTCTTGTGCCAAATGAACAGTGTCTTATTTAATACATGGCTCATGGTTAAAGAATCTAAACACAAACAGAATTGTACATACCAATGAAATTTATAAGATGTAAGAATTTTTGGGTGGGGTCATAAGGTCTGTGAAACACTTGAAAGATAAATAATGTGTTGTTCACACTTTTGGAACAAACAAACATCATTTTAACCAGTAAGTTGCAACACATAACTTGATAGCAATATCTCTTGTTCTTTTTATAATTTGTCAAAGGCTTTTACACAATGTGACAGTAGTATGAAATGAGCAGTGCAAAAAATTTCTGCATACACATGTGTATTGTATTAAAATTACAGTTTGTCATATCTGTAGTATGCTTATTTGAATGTCAGACTTTGTGTATCTGTTTTACTTGGTCCTGCTTTGCCATGATTTTGAATAACATTTTTACAGGCCCCTTCAAATTATATTTTCAACCAAATAATGTATCTATATTGTCAATTAAATTTAAAATGAAAAGCCCCCATTCCTTCTATAAATGTTCTTTTTGTAATAATATGCAAGAATAAAAAACTATTAGTAGGGTCATTTTGGTGACGTGGCTGCGGTGAGCGAAGATCCAATTTTCAATGGATTTGTCACCTAGGAGAAAAAAAACCCCCAAAAAACAAATTTTGCCATGGTCTATTTTTTAAAAAGGCGGGGAAATTTTTTTAGAGTCCAAAATCCAAAATCGCTGTCGTGGAAAAGATCTTTTTTAAGGCTCGACCTACAATGATGGACAATACATGTTTTCAGACCTTATTTTTGTTAAGAAATACAAATTCCTGTGTTACATAATGACTTGACCTTATTTTAACCTTCAAATTCAAGATGGCTGCCACTTTTTTGCTGTGTTTTGGGGTATTTTGGGAGGAGTTTTTGTCATTTTTCGGGACTTTTCAGTATTGTTTCTCCACTTTTCAGTATTGTATTGAGTCTCTACAAGGTTATAATGGTAGCTGAGCTCATGATGAGTTGAATAATATACAGTTAAAGGTATAGTAAGTGATATTTCACACATTTTCCTATCAGATTCTCAGTAGATGGCATCATAATATCTCTCTCAGTCCATGCTCCACACAGTGAAAGCTAAGCCCTCCCCCCTCTGCCTGTGTTGATATCAGCTCTATGTAAACATTAACCGGTCCGGATTGGGGCGTAAACCTTCCCTCTAGCGCCCCCTACCTGTGGGTATAAAACACCAGAGGAGCTGACCAATCACAGAGGAGAGGCGGCGCCATGGCATGCGAAGCCTCCTTGTTTATCAGACTGATCGGCAATAAGCCTCTGCTACACCGGGGGACAAATAAATCCAACTGAAAATATCAAACAGACATGAAATAACTTAAAGACAATAAAGACTGAACAGAGTTTATCACAACGGAGAGCCCTGCATGAGGAGGAGGCTCAAACAGGGCCGGAGCTGGACCTGCGTCTGGACAGGTAAGTGTCTTTATGTGTTTCTGCATAACGTGAACGTGTTTGTGACGTGTCACAGACAGAGGCATGGATAATAACAGACTAGGCTTTGTGTTGTGTAGTTAATGTTGTTCCCTTTTTACCTTTGTCATTTCTCCGAGTCTTTTGGGCCGACGTGAAAGCTAATATGTGCTAACGTTAGCCTGCGGCTAAACGAAGCAGCAGCAGGCTAACGCGGCTAACGCTAACATAAATGAACATAAACGCACGTTCACCCTGTCCGCTGTTCTGTACTGACTGAATCCAGATCATTTTAGGTCATTTGTCTCACTGGGACACTGTTTAAAGTTTAAATGTCCGTCAAATAAAGGTAGCAGGCCTCAGAAGCAGCACAGCTGGGGGCTGTTACCTAATGAACTTGCATATGAACGTAGTATTGAAGTGATTTATAAAGTAACTTTACCACTGCAGACAGTCTGAAGTAAGACTGATTTTCTCTGTGGTATATTGGTACAGAAGCTGTGTTATGTCTCTGTGATGACCTTATTTACTAAAGTACATCAGTGAATCAGCCATCTACTATAATATCTAAATATCTTACTTTTTAAAAATAATTATCATATTATGAGAAAGCTTCAACCACTGGCACCCACCACTCAGTCCTGCTGCACAGATGAAGAATTTTATCCTAATGTGTTGAACTTAGAATTAGGTCTTGGCATGTTTTTTGTATATGTCTAATTATACTGCAATCATTTTCTTGCAGGTAGTATTACACCAAAAGAATAACATTTTCTGTCCTTGTTCACAGGTCCAACACTGCCAGAAGTACAACAGTGGAAGAGCTGATGTCCAAGCCCTCTGTCTTCTTTGTCAGACATGATTACTCAGTTTTTACCTGGAAGTTCAGCGGCTGTGAAGAGGAAGGCCAGAAGAGACGGCTACATGCTGTGCTGACAGTGACTCCTAAAAACCTAAACACCACAGTGCTCTTTGTTACACTGACAGAGTTCATTCAGCCATCTGTGAAGCACGTGTTTAATCACTACATACATTTCTCACACAAAATGTTTGTTTGCATTACCAGTGCTGGTCAGCATCACCTTTTGCTATCTTTCAGTCATGTTTAGTTGCATGCTGTCTAAAGGCTGATTATCAAAATAAAAATAAGTGAAAATTACATTTCAATGAATTGTGTATTTTATGAGACATCCAAAAATCACTTTGAAATTCTGTGGTTTATTTACAATTTGGGTAAACTGCAGATAGCTGTATTTGGCTGGATTTCCCATTGTTCTGCCTTTAGTCCAGAGACAGACACTCACTTATCAGTTAAGTATTTTTCTCAAGCTTATTTTGATGAACCACTTCAGTTAGCTTTTTCCAAATGAGTCTGACTTTTCATATTAGTTATTTGTTATTAATATCCTGCACACAAAGTGCCTTACTGCCATGGCTTTATGACACACAATAAATACATATCTGTAGATCTACTTTCTAGTGTTTCAAAATGCCAGCAAGCTTAAAATTGTACTCTCTGTACTTCAAACATGTGTACTAGAATAAGAAAGTTGAAGCCAAAAGTAATTATTAAAGTATATATGTGCATTAATACAGGTTTAACTTACTTTTATTGACAAAGTGTACAAGTTTCCACTCTTTGTGAGCAAAAACATCCTTGTACTAAAAACACAAGGTGTGGAGAGACACAAGAGGCAAAATAGTGTCATAGTGAAAAAGGAGCAAGTGGCTAAACGAAACATGGAAATCATTGGTCAGCAATAAAAAATCAGTATATTTCCTCCTCAAATTATATTTATTTAAAAAAACAAACATACAAAGCCTGTATGATGATAACTTTCTCAGATGTTTCATAGACAGACAATAAAAATACATTCTCTAATAAAACACTGTGGAATGAAGTAAAAGGTAATTTTAGCCAGTAGTCAAACTGTGAAAAACTTCTTAGCACTTGTTTTGTAATTCCTAAAAACATTTTACTTAGCATTAAACATTATTTTTACTTAGCCCTCTGTTCTTAATTCTCGGCAGCTGCATCAGACTCCAGGCCGGGCTGTGGGTTCAGAGCAGCTACTGATGGCTCTCACGTCTTCAGTCAGCTTATGTAGCAGCACCTGAAAAACATGAACACAACACATGCTGTCTGATGGTTTGGTGAAGTATATTTATGGATATGAAATAATAAATGATTACATTAACTCAGGTTCATGTGATTGAGTAGCTCCTTTGTGTAAATGTGTTATTTGGACTGAGCAGTTATATATACATGAAGTAAATACAGCTTGGTAACAACAAATATTTTTACTCTTTTTATATTCATTTCAGGGGCAAATTTTACTTTTTAGGGAGGGAAGTAGAGATTGCATAGTAAAAAAAATTGTGGTTTAGAAAAGGTTGACATCTTTCTGCTGTAATTTCATAGGTACCAGAAAAACGTCACTTTTTGTTACATGATGTTATTTTTATGGAACATTATATATTCCAGCCTATAAATATGAAATACTTATAATTTAGATCTATAACTACAGTTTTATCATACTTACTATATACATACATACTTACTTACATACAGTATGAAGTGTGATGTCCCCATAACACAGTGGTTACCTGTCTGTACTGAGGGTCTGCTCTGGCCCCCCCTTCCCGGCTTCATCTGCTGGTCACAGCCGCTCTCTGAGGGCCTGTCGTGTGCCAGGAAAGATAAGAGAGCAATAATGAAGATTCAAGACTGTAGAGATCTCTAACTTTACATCATTACAGACCTCAGACATGCTGTTGTTATTTACTTTCTCAGCTGACTTTAGCATTAGAGCCAAAAAGGAGGTGGACGTAGATCTGCTGACTCAGTGGGTCACAAACAAGTATATTTACTCTAAACAAACATTACTGAGACTAATCTTTACAGTCCATCACAGAGAAAACAAAACTGATAGCAGCTATTAGCTCTTAGCAGCTATTAGCGATTAGCGGCTATTAGCGATTAGCAGCTAGTTAGCTCGTCCGTCTGTGTGTACCGTCACTCGGCGGCCTCTCCAGCCTTCAGCCTCGGCGTTAATTCAGGCAGATCTC
Organism: Scarus forsteni; assembly: GCA_036419115.1. Classification (NCBI taxonomy): domain Eukaryota; kingdom Metazoa; phylum Chordata; class Actinopteri; order Labriformes; family Labridae; genus Scarus; species Scarus forsteni. The sequence continues at coordinate 6,415,177 of JAZDUH010000544.1, forward strand.
GGTAAAGACTGCAGCTCTGTCTGCTCTCTGCTCTGCATCACCACCAGGGTTATGGCTTACTGAAGTGTGGGCTAACTAACTGTAGCTGTTCGAGCAAAGTTATGAATCATCAACAAAGAGGACAAATGTCGCTCGTGACAAAAAGATAACCTTTTATCAGAGACACAACAGTCAGAGGATTTATCAGGACGTGCTCTGTAAACTTACCTCTCTGTTAGACATGTTCATGAGCAGAATCATCCTTTGGTCAGTCATGTTTCTTCTTCTTGTTGATGTTCTGCGGGACGTTTGAGGGGAGGGGGCAGTGGAGCGGAGGAGGTGTGGCTAACAGCCTCTCATTATTCACTGAACAGCCCCTTTGTTTTGATTTTCGCTCAGACGCTCTAGCGCGACACCTACAGGCCAAAAAGTCGCATAATATCCCTTTAAAGTTCACAAAAACAACATCTGAAGTCAATAAAGTAGATGTTTATGTGTTATGTGTAAACAACACCCTGGCTAAATTTGTTTTTTAGCCCTCCTAGATGACAAATTCATTGAAAAATGGAACCTTTGCCCACTGCGGTCACGTTTCGCTCCAAAATGACCCTACAATATCTATTTGTAGAACCAAAGTCTGCAACAGGATGATGATCTACTGAGCAAAGAATTTTATATCTTCATGGCAAACTCTGTTTGTGGCTCTTATTTTTTAGTTTAGTGCTATGTGTGGCATAAAAAGGAAAACTTTACCCCTGAATTATGTTATGTGTACTCGGTAAGGCACATCCTAATCTAATCCTGAGTGTCCTCACTGCCTCTTTCTGATGTTTTTTCTCCAATGCAGTTCTACCTCTTCTGCAATCCTCTGATCCACTCTGGGCCTCGTAATGCCTCTTTGGCGCACGGTAACAGTCCATCTCAGGTGCCGTAGTTGCACATGAGTAAACCCAGCACTGCTGCCGTGACGTAATGATTTGGTTGACAGCGCTCGCTGTCCTGTCACATGAGGAAAAGAAACACCAAAACATTGCTAATCCGCTGTCAGTCAAAGTGGAAGTGTGCGGGGTGCACTTCTCTGCACCCCGCAGGCGAAGTTGAATCCCAAAGACGCATTAGGTCATGTGATGAGTAAAAGAAAAAAATTAGACACTCATTAGACCGGCGCCCCTCCGTACGTAAACTATATATTCACAACATTCAAAACTTGATGCCCCTTTTATTTTATAGTAGTGGTAGATGCTGCTGACAGACTACTACTGTGTGGTAAAAGAACATGCTTTTATGCGTTTTTTTATAGTTAATGACAAATTACGTTGTGCTTTATAACTTCCTCTATCGAATTCTCTTCAGAGAGGGCAGCGACCCAGTGCCCCCATTAACAAACGGCCACTGCTTTTCTGTCCTCACTGCTGATTAATAAATTGTGTGACTTTTTAATGATGAGTTACATCCTACTGTCCCAGTCTAACACCTCATTGTTATTTTTTTATTGGCGTTATTATATACATTTGATACATTCTCTTTATGTGTTATACTCAATTTTATGTTTATTTATATGTTCATGTATTTATTGATTTTTCTAAAACGTACCTTTATTTTTTTCTTAATGAGTGATTATGTAACACCAATTAAAAATGGGGTAGGACAAGATTAACTTAGCTTCTCCCTACACCAGGGGCCTGGAACAATGAACAGCAATAATATTTAAAGAATTCCTTTGAATAATGTCTTTATTTCCTGTTGTTTTTGTTTGTGTGTTTTTGAACTTTAATATTCTATAATTCCTAGGTTCAAAAGAAAGATAATCCAATCCAATTTTCTTTTTACACTTGATATTCTTGTAATGTCCTTCTTTCTTGATTGTAACTTTGTTCCTCTCTGATGTCCTGACCAAAGTTCAGTAAGAAATGAAAAGTAAGAATCATTAAAAAGACATGGCTTGTTACATTTATTAGAATGATGTATTTCTTTGTCCTCAACAAAGGGGTATAATGTAGTGAAAAGTTAACTATAATAGGGCTCTTTCACATGTGTGAGGATTGGTGGGAGAAATTGATTGTTCAAATCGGTATCATTCTAATCCAAATCAGCTACAGCTAACCAGGTGTTAGAATATAGGGGTGGACACATTAACCCTTGTGCACTGTTGGGGCTGAAAACAGCCACTTTGAGTAAAATTTTCTCAGTTATTTGACCATAACTTTTCTTGTATTGCTGCAAATTGAATGAATTTTGGGCAGAAAGCTTCTTTTTACATACATTATGTAAATACGATTTCAAATTTTTCAAAAGGTCACTGTGTAGAGGATAAATATACGCACATCACCAGATGCAGGGCCTGTACAGTGAACATATAAGATCTTCCTCAGGTCATGACCTGAGGAAGATCAACACATGATCGAAACGTTGTCCTAATAAACTGCAGTCAACATGGAGTAAGTGTGCAGGCATTTCTTCTACTCTTAAAAGGTCACTGTGGACAGATTTACTGTACACTCGTAGTGTTATGACTGTTTTCAGCCACTATACTTTTAACTGCTCTAAAAACATATCAAATCAATTTTTTTCTTTACTTTGTCGCTTATATATCCTCATTCACTTCTGCCCTGCTCAAAACTACCAAGCATTGGAAAATGAATAAAACATTTAACCTCTTAATGGCCATTTAAAGAAATATGGGATGGATAATGGGAAGTAGAGCATCAAATGACCTATTTTTCAATATAAAACATGATCGGAGACAGATTTTTTTTTTACGTGGCATTATAGTGTTAGATATGTCAAAAATTCGTAGCATCATTGATTTTTAATCTTTTTAAATTTATTTTGTAATTTTTTTTTTTTTCAAAAAATTAGGCAGTCTCTGCTATGCCTGTTTTCAGCCACCATACCTTTGACTGCTCTAAAAACATATCAGATCAATATTTTTTCTAATTTTTTTCCTTAAATTTCCTAAGTATTTAACAAAAAATAAAAATTGTAACCCTTAAGGGCCGTTTCAAGAAACAAGGTCTCTTATCATGGGTAAAACACGAATCAACCCATTTTCAATATAAAAAATATAAAGAAGTTTTATGTGCCTTTAAGGTGTTAAGATTTGTAATTTATTTTTCAATTCTTGGTAGTTTTGAGCAGGGCAGAAGTGGATTAAGAGATTTATGTGAAAAAAGTAGAAAAAAATATTGATCTGATATGTTTTTAGAGCAGTCAAAAAAGTTAGTGGCTGAAAACAGTCATAACAGTAACTGTGTAACTTTTTGCCTTAAATCTGATGCTACATAAGAAATAAAAATATATCAAAGTCACTGATGTCACTAATCTTTGACATATCCAAGACCATGATACCCTGTAAAAAATCTCCGGTCTCTGATGACTTTTTATATAGAAAATAGGTCATTTTGTGTTTAACCCTCCCATAATCAGTGGCGTTCTTTGTTAAATTGCCCTTAAGGTGTTAAGATTTGTAATTTATTTTTCAATGCTTAGTAGTCTTGAGCAGGGCAGAAGTGGATTAAGAGATTTGTGTGAAAAAAGTAGAAAAAAATATTGATCTGATATGTTTTTAGAGCAGTCAAAAAAGTTAGTGGCTGAAAACAGCCATGACAGTCCCTGTTTATAGTATAGGCTACTTTAACAGTCCACAAGGGTTAATACTAAAACACTTGATTATAGGGACATGAGTTATACTTATAAAAACTTACTGTGTATAATGCAATAAAACAGATCTTAAAGTGCTTTGACAAGTGCAACAATATGGAAAACAAGCACAATAGCCTTGGCACAGAAGAACAACAAGAGGCACAACTGTGCTTCAAACCCTTACAACGTACCCAGATAATGTAGATAACAGAGAAACCTCAATAACTGTTTGTTATGCCATGAAAAAAACAGGCAATACAAGACCCCAGCAACACAAAAGCCCAAATTGGGCAAGTCGGCCTTTCATCTAAACCATTTTTCTGCTCAGATCTGTTCAGACATATTCAGGCCAGGTTCAGGTCTTTAAATTCACCAGTGGCTCAGGATCTTCACAGGTTTATGTTTACATGTAACACAGTAAACTGGTTGGTCTTGATTTTTCTTTCCCATTAAAAAGTGACTGAGAAGTCAGGTATTGCCTGGTGACAGTAAAACTTGCTGGGCCTGCTTTCATACCAGGCAACGTGATGCAGAAACATCTTTTTATTTCTACACGAAGCATAGACGGAGAAATGTCTGCTGTGTTTACATCTTTAGGAATGATGTTTTCAAGTCCATCAGATATCCAGTTACATCTCAGCCCACTTTAGTTCCAGATTTTATTCCCACCATGAAAACCAGTCCATCGTCATTTGGAAGATGGAAGTAAAAGGAGTGTGAACCTTTCCTGATATTAGCTACAACACTACCCTGAAAGTGTGAAGGGGCACTGCATTCTGACAGGGATAGAGTTTGGATCTTGTTTGACTCATGAGAGAAGTGCACTCTGATAGTAAACGGTTGGTGTGCCTCTCCTTCCTTGCTTTTGGTGCAATGAGTCCAGTGGGCTTTGTCAAGCAGGGACCCCTCTTTTTGGTCCAACTCCTTAGTAGCTGACTGACAAATTCAGCTGGATCCTGACATTCTTACCCCTCCAACATCCTCACAGTTTTTAGTCTATCTCCATTAATGTAATAACTTTCATATCTGAGTATCTCTACTCCTGCAGTATTCTCAGACTGTCTGTGACACTCTGTTAGAGCCTCTGTCACTTTAAGACCTCCCTCCTCATGTGGATTTTGTGCCCTACACCAGGCTGAAAAATCTGATTGAAAGTCTGTTTCTTTCAAATTTTTTTTTCCTGTATTACCAAACACAAGATAT